>WWET01000100.1:575504-587065 GCA_011038615.1 Limnodynastes dumerilii
CGATGCTCGCAAGGACTACGGAGCTGATCCAGAGCTACGCCCGTAGTTAATGCGGCGGGCAGAGGCGGCCCTAGGGTTTGTGGGACCCTAGGCGGACCCCCCCCCCCCCCCCAAAAAAAAAGGACCCTTTTTTTTCTTTTACATTTTTGGAAAAAAAAATGTCAGAAGCAAGTAAAGGACCGCCAGGTACATTATCCTGACGGCCCTGTACTGGCCTCCGTGGCCTCCGCGGCCCCGCGCGGGGCCTTCACTTCCGGGCACCGTGCAGTCACATACACAGTGCCCGGACTGCTGCGTCCAGGCACTGTGTATGTGTTGCTATGGCAACACAGCGCCGTTCAAAAGCTGGATCCACATTGATCAAATTCACCCAGGACAGCCAGTTCCAAGTTACATTGGGCCTGATCCAGCGCTACGAAAATTCGCACGACGGGCGAATGCGTACGTTCGACCGTGCGAAAAACCATACACGCCCCTAACACTCCCATAGTAAAGTACCTGCATACGACGCCTATACCCTACACTGGGTACGACCGTCGCCCGTACGAAAATTCGCAGAAAATACGCTGAGCGTACGGGCTTAGCACGCCCATACTGTACAATTTAAATGGCTATCCCCGCCTCCCTGTAGTAAAACGGGCGCCCAGCCGACCATCGTAAAGAACGCACGCCCCGCGAGCGAAAAATACGCTCACAATACGCCCGCTATTCGCTCATGACGCCCGGGCGACCGGAAGCTGTCATACTGGGCATGCGCGTTGCGAATTTTTTCCCGAATTTTCGCATACGCTCGTCGTACGCTCGCTTGCGGTCGTTGCTCTGGATCAGCCCCAATGACACACACTCACACACACACTCTCACACACAGAAACACACACACAAAAACACAGACACACGCACACACAGAAACACAGATACACAGACAGACACACACACACACACACACATACAGAAACACACTCACAGAAACACAGACACACACAAACAAACACAAAAACACACACACAGAAACACACTTAGAGACACAGACACACACACACACAGAAACACACTTAGAGACACAGACACACACACACACACACACACAGAAACACACTTAGAGACACAGACACACGCACATACACACAGAGACACACTTAGAGACACAGACACACGCACATACACACAGAGACATACACAGACACAGACACACACGTATCAATGCTGAAAATGTGATTTATGCAGCGGTAACTACTTCCTCCAGCAATTACGACAAATTTGTTGTAACTGTTTTTCAGTATATTGTATATATTCTTTTACCTTGTTTTCTCTTTCATATTGCTGAGTAATTCACTGTAAAACTGTGCTGGTTGTTTATTTTTCTAATGCGCTTCTCGTTCCCATTTGCTCTGTGACACATTTTGTATGCGTTATTGATAGAGCCTTTTATATCTGGAGACCCGGGTGTCAGGCAGCACAGGGACATGTTAGCCTTTGTCGTTTGATTATTTTGCTATTGTTTCAGCTATTTTATGTTTGAGTACATTTGATGTCCTTCTTATCTCGAATTTGCTGTGGGGTCACTGGTGTGTTTTATGCCGTCAGTGATGAGACATGGGGAATAATAGACGGCTCTTTACTTGTAGTTATTTGGATTGTGCGCCTGTCTGAGGGAATTCAGTTTACTTCTCTATTTTGTATTAAAGGAGGTAACTAAATACACATTTATAGTGGGTCATATATATTTATAATAGCTCCACAGTCTCACATAACATGACCAGCTGTGTGTGTATATTATATAGAGTATAAATAGGAAGCTAATCATTCATTATTTATAAGAACGTCTGTTGTCCCCTGCTCTGATAGACAGGGATTTCGTACAGGTTTTCTGAACATCAAACTGACTGATTCTTCCCTAATATAGGGGCAAAAAAAAGTGCTTTGGGTTTGATTTCCCTTCACCCCCAATAGAGAGCAAATTAAGTTCTAGAGACACTATTGTTTGTGCCAGGACCGGTGCTATCATGTTTGGCGCCCCCCTGCAAAAAATAAATTTGCGCCCTCCATGGTGTGCCCCCTTTTTATAAACATCACCATGCTGTGCCCCCGTTGTGAAACATCACCATGCTGTGCCCGTGCCCCCTTTGTTAAACTTCACCATGCTGTGCCCAAGCTTGTTGTTGTGCCATTACTTACCCTCTTTCTCCTTTTGTTCTGCCTGCCACTGCTCTTCTTCTACCTTCATTTTGTGCTGCTTCTTTCTTCTGTCCTGTCTCCTCTCTGCTCGCTCCTCACTAAACTAATCACCAAAACGTTGGGCGTGATGACGACGTTTAGTGAGTGAGAAGAGAGCAGGGAGGAGTCTGTACGGAAGAAGGAGAATGCTGTTGAGTTGGGTCCCGGCGCTGGCTTGGTGCCCTCCCACCACGCTTACCCCGCTTACCGGGTTCCACCGGCCCTGGTTTATGCCATTATATAAACTAGGGCATTAATGTGTGAAATAATCATGTGATCTGGGAACATTACTGTGTGGCATAATCATGTTAAATTGCCACATTAATGTATGGCATAAAAAATTAAACTGTGGACATTAATATGTAGCATAATCATGGGAAATCTGAGGCACATTAAATGAAAGGACAGTATTTGGCCATTTAGGAATGACAAAACCAAATTGTACATCTCCCCTTCAAATTAAAATGTCTGAATACCCCTGAAACAATCTTACCATCCAACTGTCCCAATTCCAGCAGGACAGTCCCAATTTTACTGTCCCACTGTCCCGCCTGCCTTTTAGTTTGTCCGGATAAGTAGACTAGACAGGAGGCAGGGTTTTTTATTTATTTTTTAATACTATTTTAATTTTTACCTGTGCAACACCAGCAAAGAGGTGGGGTTTGGGTGGGACTGGGGTGGAGTTTGGGTGGGATTAAGTTGAGACATGGGTGGAGTTTGGGTGGGGTTTGGGCAGGACCTGGGTGGAGTTTGGGTGGAATTAAGTTGGGACGTGGGTAGGGTTTAGGCAAGACCTGGGTGGAGTTTGGGTGGGGTTTGGGCAAGACCTGGGTGGAGTTTGGGTGGGGTTTGGGCAGGACCTGGGTGGAGTTTGGGTGGGATTAAGTTGGGACCTGGGTGGAGTTTGGGTGGAGCTTATCTGTCCCATTTTCACCATTTCAAATGTTGGAAGGTTATGGACAATATGCAAATAAAGTTTCTTTAAACAGAATCTATTAATGATTATTGCATCTCTGAAGTTCGGAGAGTCCACTCCTCAAGAACAGGAGCACAGGGAGAAAGCTGGCTTCTGCATTAGATCCATTGTCCTTCTTTTTAAAAGAAAAGAATAAAAAATAAAAATAAAAGTCAAAAGTCTGACCCCTTAACAGGTCATTCAACACAGGCTTCTAATTTCCCGGTCAATGGGCTGGATCCAGACTTAAGTAAGTGCTTGAAATGAGTTACTCCTGGGCTAAACTATGGTGATTGCAGGGGAGTCATATTTCATCTGTTGCAAACAGTATTAGAGTTGAGAGGTGATGTTTCCTATCCCAAGTCTAAATAACAGTGTGATAGTAACGCTGGTCAGTATCTGTGTGCAGTAAGCCATTCAAAGATGTATCCCTGCATGCAAAGAATACAATTAACTTGACTCCCCCTGCAATCAACATGGTGTAGCCCAGGAGTAACTCATTTCAAGCGCTTACTTAAGTCTGGATCCAGCCCAATATCTTTAAAAAATGTACATCCTCTCAGACATTCCACTGATAGGAAAATACATGAAAAATAAATAAATAAAGAGTCTGGGCCGGGTGTTTATCTTCTGCAGCTGAGCTCGGTCTTTCCAACTTTTTTTTTTCCAGCAAACATCTCCACAATGTATTACTCACAGGCTGCGTCTCGGTCTGACAGAAGAGGCTGAGTCAGGCGATGGACTGACGCGCTTGTATCCAGCCTGGGATTTCATTACACCCTCCAGCAGTTCTGTCCTCTCATTGATTCTGTAGCATCGAAGGCAGTCACTGTCAGACAAGCAAATCAGGACACTTGCGATGGTCACACGCCGTCCCAAGAGGATATAGAAAATGAGGGATAAATGCGATAATTACATACTGAATGCATATTATAGGGTTTACGTACATAATAATAATTTCCCCATTCTTGGGCTAGATTTACTAAGATGTGGGAAAGAAAAAGTGGAGATGTTGCCCATAGCAACCAATCAGATTTTAGCTCTCACTTTTCTATTACATACTAGAAAAATGTCAGCTAGAATCTGATTGGCTGCTATGGGCAACATCTTCACTTTTCCTTTCATGCAGCTTAGTAAATCTGGCCCCTCATGTCTTCTGTAAGTTCAATCCACCCGGTTACGCTCTCTGGCACGAGAGTGTAATTGCTGAAAATGGGACTTCTGAAAATTCTTTTTTCGAAAGTCCCATTTTCGAATACTTACCGCTTTCGCCTTGAATGGGTGAGTATGCTGTTCGACTTATTTTACCCATTCACTGTCACAATTACCGTTCCTTCCGCCATCTGCGATATCCCTCCACCGCAGCTTGCCGGACCAGGAACAGGTGAGTAACCTACCTGTGCGGGTTAGGGTTAGGGTTAGGTTCAGGCTGCTCGATAGGGACTATTAGTGTCAGTCTGCAGGGGAGGAAGGGTTAGGGTCAGTCTGCAGGGGAGGGACTGTTAGTGTCAGTCTGCAGGGGAGGGACTGTTAGGGTCAGTCTGCAGAGGAGGGACTGTTAGGGTCAGTCTGCAGGGGAGGGACTGTTAGGGTCAGGCTGCGGTAGATGGAGGTTTAGGGTCAGGCTGCAGGGGAGGGAGGGTTAGGGTCAGGCTTCCAGGAAAGGACATTTAGGGTAGGGTAGTGAGAGGGGAGGCTTAGGGTTAGAATTAGGGAAGGGATTATTTTTACTTACAATTCAGCTGAACGGAGCTTTCGGAGCTTCGTGAATCGATTGCTATGCCTCATCGAGTATAGTTTGGCCCATTCGGACCGGAGCCCCACACCCATGCCTCCCACTTAGTGTTTTAGGTCACATGAGCAGGACCCTCCATCCTAGTGTTGTTCCCTCCTCTACCATCCCACCCTCACTTCGTACCCTCTTGTTACCCTTTTACCCTGTCCCCACCTGCTGTCCGGTGCGGTGAGTCTGCAGCATTTTTGTGGTGGGTGTTCCGTCCGGTGTGCCAGGTTTTGGAAAGCCCTTGAATGGGTATGTATGTCAAAAAATAAGTTTGCCATATTTACCCATTCATTGGGAAAACCTTCTAATTAGGGATATTTTTTAAATACAGACAGTCGAAAATGAGGTTTGGGCTGTATTTATTTCAGAAACGTCGTTTTCATTGCCGAGAACGCGTCCCATAGATAAATAGATAGATCGATAGATGCTGACAGACCTATTAAATTCATCAGAGAATGTAATGACTTGCTCTGTGTATATGTTAGAAGCCTTAAGACTTATGTAAACCTCCTCTGTAAATGTATACATTACTCTCCTACTTCTCTCCTGTATAACGTTTTATGTGCACTTGTAAAACCTGTGCAGACACTCGGCACGCGCTTCCCTTTTAGTTTACTAGACTTGACCAGCGCCAGATAAAACAGTCGCACGCGTGTATACGAAGAATCTCTTTAACCTTTGTACATTCTACACAGTTCATAAACTTACTCACTTCATATAGTCGAGGACAGGTCACCAATCAAAGTCAGGAGCTCGTTCTCATTGAGTATTGGCCAGGGTATAGGGAAAAAAGGACATTTTGTTAAACGAAGTATAGGATGTTAGGACCAAATTCAGAGATGGAAAATAATGCTGAAAAGTGACTCCTGGGCTAAACCATGGTGATTGCAGGGGAGTCATATTTTATCTGTTGCAAACAGTATTAGAGTTGAGAGGTGATGTTTCCCAGCCCAAGTCTAAATAACAGTGTGATAGTAACGCTGGTCAGTGTCTGTGTGCAGTAAGAAATTTAAAGATATATCCCTGCATGCAAAGACTACAATTTACTTGACTCCCCCTGAAATCAACATGGTTTTGCCCAGGTGTAACTTTCCTCTCTTATTTTCAATCTCTAAATCAGTAAGTATGACCGCCCCCTGGACTTAAACGTGACCTGTGATTGGTGCATCTACTGTGCTGTAAACTGTGCACACTAACATCTGCGTTCAGGTCTTGATAGCGTTAAGTTGCGTTATGTTGTTTAGTTTAGGGATCAGGCAGCACCTAGACTTACAGCTCGTTCATGTAGCCAAAGACACTGACATTGCATGGTCTACCGCCACAGAATTTTATTAGCAGCAGTGGCCTAGGCAAAGCCGTTAACACCACCCCCTGAAGTCCTGGCACCCCATGAAACTGCACCTCCCCACTAGCAGAAGTGCATGCAATTCTAAAATCCGTGCGTGGGAGGGTAATACAATCCAGCATGTGGACAACGGGGAAAGTTATGATTTTTTTTTTTTTACATTTTAGAGTCACTTTCTTATATTTACCCCCCGTCTTTTGTTGCCGGGAAGCCCCTGCTCCAGTGTCAGTGCTGTATGGATGTTCTAATACTTATCTATCTGTGAAGAATGTCACCCTCCTTTATCTAGCTAACCAGCTGAAAGCTGCTCTCATATATCCCCTGTCCCTTCTATACATGTCTGGTTTCTCTAGTATCTGACGCAGGCCATGTACCATTTGGGCGTGGGTCGGTGGCGAGAACGCCCCTTTTCCGAAACGGCCGTTCCATACCAGCCAATTTCAAATTGACTCTGCATTTGATTGCTTTTGTCCTGCTGAGGACAAGCAATCGAAGATCCTGAAGATGACTGTGCAGCAGCGAGAGGCAAGTATTTATCCTACACCAACCATTATTCTAATCCTCACCCTAACCCTCCCTGTCCATTACCTTAAGCCTAACAGTCCATTCCCCGCAGCCTAACCCTAAGAGTCTGCTCCCCGCCGCCTGACCCTAAGACTCCCTTTCCCCCAGCCTGACCCTAAGACCCCCTTGCTCGCAGCCTAACCCTAAGACTCCCCTTCACTCGGCCTAACCCTAGGACACCCCTCCCCTTAGCCTGACCCTAAGACTCTCCTCTCTGCAGCCTGACCCTAAGAATCCCCTCCCCTCAGCCTAACCCTAAGACTTCTCTCTCCGCAGCCTAACCCTACAACTCCCCTTCCTGCATCCTAACTCTAATACTCCCTTCCCTGCAGCCTGACCCTAAAACTTCTCATGGATTCCACTGTAATATTCACCTATTCTGTGAGTCTGCTGTAGTGTGAAGGGTTTGTGGTGGCGGTATACGTATTAATGTATGGGTAAGTGTGCCGAAAACAAAATGACACGTTCATAAATAAAATTTTCTAATTAGCGCTATTTTCTAAATAGAGAACGCCGAAAATGAGCTTTCGGCTACATCTATTGTGGAGAGAGCACTTTCTGTACGGAGACTGCATCCCGTACTATTTCAGTGTCCCTTCTTTGCACAGCCTCTATAATATTTATGTCCTATCAAATAATAATGTCCTACCAGCAAAAAGAAAGAAAAGGAAGCACAGTCTTAGCAGTAACTTCCATTAAGTTCTCATAAACTTTTTCCACTCCTCCACCCCGGCTCCCTGCTTAGTTGGAGGTTCCAGTTGAAATGCGGATGAAGTGCGACAGCTGGTAATTGTACAGTTACGAAAATGGTATTTCCCTTCCTGCCATGCAAGGCAAATAAAGTACAAAAAGGAATCTGTGTTTGAGAAAATGATCGGCCTGCTGTTTTACTTTGAAATAGGCCGGGCAGCGATGTTACAGAGCCCCATTCAGGTCAGATGCATTCCACAGCAAAGGCATTACATCACAGCCTCCCCATTCCTTCCTAGGGCCAGGCGGAATTTTTCATACCTTTTAATTTTGTGCCGAGATTTCTAACCCGCAGATGTAATTGAACAGCACACAATGAACAGTAGGCAGGCAAACACTGCTGTTCCTCAACCATTCACAGACAGGCATTGATTTAATGGACATGAAATGTACAGTAAAATAGGTCAATTAACCCGATACGTTTTGAAAAAGGTCAACTAAATACAGGCTATAAAATAGCATTTTCTTTTGATGAAACATAGACCTGGATTCAGATTTACGCAAAGCAGTATGGAGCGCGATGCATTTGCAGTCCCCGCTAAGATGGGCTTCCTTTAGAAATAGAGACAGCCAAAAGTTCCTTTTCGGCTGTCTCTGTTTCGAATGGCAGCCATTTTAGATTTTTCTTTTTTATGAATGGCGGAGTGTGACGATCGGCATACCCACCCATTCATTGTCGCCGGACCCGCCGCAGGTCTGCCGCTGAAAGCTATGGACAGGTGAGTAACCTCTCCAGGGACTTTTAGTGTTAGTAGGGGTTAGGATTAGAAGGGAAGGGTTAGGTTTAGGCTGTGGGGAGGAGGGGTCTTAGGGTCAGGCTAGGGAGAAGGGAGGGTTAGGGTCAGTATGCGGGGAAGGGAGGATTAGGGTCAGGCTGCGGGGAGGGGGGTCTTAGGGTTAGGCTATAGAAAAGGGAGTATTAGGGTCAGGGCGCGGAGACACTGCGCATCTGGCGAGTGTGAGGGGTAGGGTTAGGCTGTGGGGAGGGAGGTCGTAGGGTTAGGCTATAGAGAAGGGAGTATTAGGGTCAGGCTAGGGAGAAGGGAGGGTTAGGGTCAGGCTGCAGGGAAGGGTTAGGTTTAGGGATAGGGTAATGGATGGGGAGGATTAGGGTCAGAATTAGGGGAAGGTTTGGAGTTAGTTTTTAGTTTACCTATCGGAGCACTGTGTTCGGTGCTCTGGGGATTGATTGCTATGCCTCACATGATTCAATTCAACGCAAAGCCCACATTATTTTGGTTGCTAATTGTTACGGATTTTTATTGCAGATTTTTATATGCACCCCATAGAGGTACGTATTAAAATCTGCAAATTCTGGCTCCAGTAATAGCCGGTTTTAAGCGCAATTAGTTTTGCAATCAAAAAAACGCGGGCTTCGCGTTGAAATGAATTGGGCCCTATATGTACGTGTAAGTACTCCGTACAAGCGTTCTGCGCATGCGTGTAAATGGTGGTTACGCAAAAGATTGATGATTCTGAATTACCCCCAGTAAGACTTTACTGTGACAACCCTCCATGTATACTGCGTGTAGGGGAGATATTTAAATCATACAGTAAGGGCTTGGTCCTTACGAACGATTGTCGCTACACACCAGACCCTTTTTACGTGCGAAAGAGTTAAGGTGAGGTCCAGGCTATTGAAGTGGTGTATATGTGGAGGGAGTGTATTACCCTTGCAGGTACGGACTATAGGATCGCATGTGCATAGTTTCTGTCGTGGAGGACCTACGAGGGCCTTGCCTACTTAAATCTGGATATAGCCCACTTACATTAGATTTGAGAAATCGGTTTAGCATAGTCAGGGCCGCCACCAGAAAGCTTGGTGCTCAGGACACATTCATGGCGCTTTTTTTTAGACGAACAGATGGGGGAGTGTCATAGAACCTTCTCTTGGACTAATGGATGACAGAGTTCAGTAGAACCTTCTGTGGGACTGAGGGAGAGGAGAGTGCCATAGAACCTTTTTTTGATGTGATTAACGGGTGAGTTACGTAGAACCATCTCTGAGGTCAATATATGGGAGAGTGTGTAAGACCTTCTCTGTGGCTTATGGATGAGAGAGTGCCGTAGAACCTTCTCTGGAGTGGTGGAAAGGAAAGTGCCAAATGTCATAGAATGTCCTCTGGGGCCGATGGATGTGAAAGTGCCTTAGAAACTTTTATGGGGTAATGTACAAATGTAAATGTAAAACCTTCTCTAAGGCAATGGACAGTAGAGTGCCATAGAATCCTCTTTGGGGCCAAGGGATGGTATGGTTGAGCGGAATATTCTCTGGGGCTGATTAATGCAAGTGTGATATACAACCTTATCTGGCACTGATGGACAGGAGAGCACTGTAGAACCTTCTCTGAGACCAATGGATGTCATAGGACCTTCTCTGGGGCTGAAGGATGAAAGAGTTCAGTAGAACATTCTCTGGGGCTGAGGGACAGGAGAGTGATATAGAATCTTTTTTTGGGATAATGAATGGGAGAGTTGAGTAGAACCTTCTCAGAGGCCAAGAGGTGGGAGAATGACATAGAACATTCTTTCATGGCGATGGACGAGTGAGTTAAGAAGAGCCCAATAAATGAGATTGTGTTGTAGAAGGAATCAAAGGACAGAAGGGAAGGGTGCTGTTGAACCTTCTCTGGAGACTCAGGAGAGTCCCGTAGAACCTTCCAAAGATCTGATGGCTAAAAGAGAGCTCCTGATCCAACTCTATTATGGTTGATTTACAGAGTTTTTTTTAGCACATCTATTGTGACTGATGACTTGTAGAGTGGAGTATTAATTCCTCTGGGGCCAGTGGCTTGGAGGAGGCTGCAGGAACTCCTCTGATAATGCATTACTTCTTACCACAATGAAGTCATTTTCTACAAAATACTTTCTCAAGGGATCATAATTTCAATAGGACTTGCAACAGAATAGATTTTAAAATCCATATTAGTGAATTGTCAGATCCTTTAACATGACCCATTCCACCAGGTACAAAATACTCCTCTTCTGAGCTTCCATCTGTCACATTCAACTGGTTTTAATGAGTTAACTGATGTTTGAGAAATATTTTTCTCTTCAACTCGGGTTTTTACCATAGTAAATGACAGGTGGAAACTCAGGGGCAGACCATTTTGTACGTAATAGAATGGGTCCTGTTGGAAGGTTCTGAACTACATGACACATGGAAGGCAGTATTTACTTAGCCATAGCATGACACAAAATGCCTGTTCCCGTTAACACACAGTAACTGCTCTGCGCACAACCTGGCTATGTGTACTCCATATTGAAGGAACTCTGGAGAAACAGTATAAACGCCGGGCTTCGTAGGTCTGGATCAGGCCCAAGGTGCTTTATATTCTCCTCTGGTGCAGCGCATTAGGACATATTTTACCTACTAATCAACACATCTATAGATTACCCTTTCACATAGATGCCTTCCACCCAGACTTCTTTTCTTTGCCTGTAACACATTTTCTTTTCCCACTTGCATCCCAATTGCAACAGCATGGGCTGAATCATCAGCGCTCCTTTTATCAAGCAATTAGTTCCCTTAAGTTTATTGCAATTGATTTCAGGCGCTTATTTTAAAAGGAGTCAAGTCTTCGGTTACAATTTTCGCTGCAGGGAGCCACATTCCAAAAATTGTCTTCCGTATCTTTTTTTTTGTATCGGTTTAGTTTTTTTATGCATTGCTTTGCAAAACTCTTGTGCACTATAAGCTATTAAGCTAATTATTGCTGTTATTTCAATATAATGTAAGTGAGTAATTATCTCCTCTCCGCTCATTAGGATGTTGGTAAAGGTCATATCTGACTGTGCCACACAGCAAATGACCTCTCTCAGCATCAGTAAAGACTGGCAAATGTGTTATAGTAAGCCCCCTAAATATAAACATAGGGGGGGGGGGCTAAAATAATAATTACCACCTCCTGCAGTAAATCATCTGGAGCAGTTGTTAGGCAATACTGGAC
>WWET01000100.1:591330-602740 GCA_011038615.1 Limnodynastes dumerilii
TCTATATCTGCCTCATATTATTATTGCCAGTCTCCATGTCTGCCCCCAATTAATACAGCCAGCCTCCATGTGTGCCCCCTATTAATATTGCCTGCTTCCATGTCTGCCCCCAACTGCCTGTGCCAGCCTCCTTCTGCCACCTATTGCCAGTGCCAGCCTCCATCTGCCCCCTATTGCTAGTACCAGCCTCCATCTGCCCCCCATTGACAGTGCCAGCCTTCACCTGCCCCCTTGTTATGGCTGTTAGTCTCCCTGGTCCTTTCACTATCTGTATCCCTCCACACTCCACAGCCCATGCAGATAGGATAAGCAAAGCATAAGGTAGGGGCCCAAGGCCACTCACCAGTCCAGAGCAGGGCAGTGGTAGCAGGGGAGACATGCTGGATACTGGCTGAAGACAGTGACACTCAGGAACTCTGCAGAGGTGATTTCCTGCGTGCGGAGCCTCCTCTACCAGATCGTCACAGCGCCACCTAGTGGACAACTGGCTAATTGCAGCTCAAATAAATGAGAAAAAAAAAATTCTCTGCTTATCGGGACAAACAAGACAACGGGCGGGACAGTGCACCGAAATCGGGACTGTCCCGCGGAAATCGGGACAGTTGGGAGGTATGAACTGGTACCGTTTCAACTCTTCTGGAAGCTGGATTACTACCAATGCAACTGTGTCATTTTATATTGAAGTGTGTGCCCGGTGGTTTAGCACTGTTTGTGCCTAAGGAGAATTTTCCTTCTATGAGAGGACTTTATAGGTTATGAAGGACAGTTGATTCAACCCTTTGAATATATCTATTCTCCTATTTTAGCTGGGTTTACTGCACCATTTTCACAAGCAGGTAGACACTTGACCCATTTGAGTCACATGTTTTGCCAATTTATATGTTGTTGGAGACATATAATCATCACAATTATTATTGCAGTAACTGAGTACTTCTATATTTGATTGCTCTAGCTTATGCAATTACTGTGTTTGTCATTCCCTGTGATATGTTACAAACACCAGCGCTAAGCATCACTTCTTGAGTACATTTTCTGTATGTATTCTCAAACATAACGATTTATCTATGGTGTTGTGCTACTCCATTAGAAGTGGTCAAGCAGCAGGTTTAGAACGCTATAATCCATCTCTATATGATTGACACTTTGTGTCTATCTTCACTTTCTTATAAGGGGACTGTTGGTTGCTGATTGGCCAGCAGTCCAAAACAGGGGAAATTATTGGCTGGTGTTCCTGGTTGAACTTAAGGTTCAGTAAATACCCAGTTAAATGACACCACACAAGACAATTCTTATAAATTTTATTATTTAATAAGAATTAAGCAAAGTACATGAATAATACTTAGCTTCAGCTAGTAGTTATTGTTTGATAATGATCAACAGGTTTCTGGGGGCCCCTATCTCGGCATTTAAATTGTACAGTATGGGCGTGCTAAGCCCCGTACGACCAGTGTATCGGTGCGAAAATTCCCCCGTAGAGCATATATCCAGCTTTCACCCCCAGTATTGCAACATATCTTATCCAGGTGAGGTTTTGAATCCTTTTTTTGTTGTTGCATAAAGAAAACCAATCCACAGAAAGCCAAACGGTGTAAAGATTGAGGTTTACTTCCTCCATATATGCCACAACAAGAGAAAAAAATCACTTAAGCATTATGGTTTACCCCCGAGTCAAGTTTATATGCCCGGGCGATCATACGTTATGCTCGCGGGCGCTCGCGGTCGTAGGTCTGGATCAGGCCCTTTGTGTCTATCTTCACTTTCTAGCATGTAATAAGAAAGTGAGAGCTAGAATCTGATTGGTTGCTATGGGCAACATATCCACTTTTCCAAACCCGCAGTTTAGTAAATCTGGCCCTATGGGTCCAGCCCGGGCTGGTAAATCATAGTGTGAATATCAGGGGACCTCATGGGCTCATTTACATATGCACGCCCATATAGCAAAAACCTGGGTGCCGTTTGCTGTTCTGATGATCTGAACACCGATAATTAACATGCCAGCAGTAAAATGCAGAGAGCATTCATTAAACTGCAGTTTCTATCAGACAGTCATTATCGCCAAACCTGATTGATAGAATATTATAATGCCGACATATTTGCTGAGCATTACAATAATCCTGATCCCTGAATCCTAATTCCTCGCCCTAACCACTAAATGAGGAAGCTCAGCACAGCACAGTAGGTACCGAGGACAGTAACATGCGGCACGGTTACAGCAGATACCGGGGAAAGCAAGTTTTGAGTAGTTGAATTTTGAGTTTTCAGTGTAAATAAAACTTTTCTAAATTCGAGTCGTGTCGGTAATGATACAGCCAACATTAAGGTGCGGACCACAAACACATGGCTATTACTGTCATAATAGTGATTGCCGAAACAGCAGCCACATCCGCAAAATACTACCTACATAAAATGTCAGTTACGTGGTCGAAACAATGTGCACACTATAATGTTTATGGTTTATATTGTTGATTTTATTGTCTATATTGTTTATTGTTGTAGAGATTCAGGTATTTGTCTAATCCACTACACCTGAAATTCCTGCACTACAGAGGACTCACCTCCATTAATATTCATGGCGCTCTTATATGATTTAGCACTGTAAGGTTTTTGGCTTGTACATTTTATTTTTATTTTTTTGTTTGTTTTATTTTAAGTTTGTTTTTTATTTCTTTCCTAACCTTCCCCTTCTTCAGGCCTAAATCTGACGTTCCATGCCATGCAGCCTAACTCTAACCCTTCATGTCCTGCAGCCTAACCCTATCCCTCTATGCTCTGCAACCTAACCCTCTATGCCCTGCAGCCTAACCCACCATACCCCGCAGCCTAACCCTAAGCTTCCATGCCACGCAGCCTATCCTTAACCCTCCATGCCCTGCAACCTAACCCTCCACGCCCCACAGCCTAAACCTAACCCCCATGCCCTGCAGCCTAACCCTCCATGCCTCGTAGCCTTACCCTAACCCTCTATGCCACGCATCCTAACCTTAACGATCCATGCCACGCAGCCTAACCTTAACCCTCCATGCCCCGCAGCCTTACCCTAACCTTTTATGCCCTGCACCCTAACCTTAACCTTTTACCCATCACAGCCTAACTGTAATCTACCCACCATAGCCTCTCGCTATTGGGGACAAATGGGTTCCTGTCCCCAATAGCAATTTTCTATTTTCAGCCTATTTCGAAAAATTACACAGCTGCCATTTAGCTGGCGGCTATTTCATGTTCGAAATATGGCCCTCGGATCGGCACCCGCATCCCCCGTAGAGCGTATATCCAGCTTCCACCCCTCGTATTGCAACATATCTTATCCAGGTGAGGTTTTAGAATCCTTTTTTTGTTGTTGCATAAAGAAAACCAACCCACAGAAAGCCAAACGGTGTAAAGATTGAGGTTTACTTCCTCCATATATGCCACAACAAGAGAAAAAAATCACTTAAGCATTATGGTTTACCCCCGAGTCCCTCAAGGACGCAGTTATTTAAAGCGCCTGCTCTGGTGGAGTAATTGAGTACACCAAAATAAACAGCTCTGCTGTCTGACTAGCACTGCATGACCGGGGAAATTTCAAGGTGTGCAGCAGGTCTATTGGCAGCACAGATTTGATGTCAAATATGGATTGCTCAGCTGTTACTGATGCATAAAATCAATGAGCTCTGGTCTCTTTCTGGTTCATGGCACCTTGGAAGTGCCGGACAAGGCCTCGCAGAGAGAGATCGCCTGCAGCCCATTACAGAGCGGAGCTGGTGTTCCTGGGGAAGCACAGCCATGTTTCATACACTATCCCAGGCAATGCTGTGCTGTGCGGCTGACAGTCTGAGTGGCCCCAGCAGTTGAATAGCGTTTATTTCATGTCCAAATGGTCGCCAATGAGAAAATTGCTATTGGGTATGGGAACTAATTTCTACCTATTCCCAATAGCGATACAGCTGCAGGTTAGGGTTAGGCTGCAGGGAATGGAGGGATAGGGTTAAGCTGTGGGGCATGGAAGGTTAGGGTTAGGCTGCAGGGAATGAAGGGATAGGGTTAAGATGTGGGGCATGGAAGGTTAGGCTGTGGGGCATGGAGGGTTAGGGTTAGGCTGTGGGACATTGAGGGTTAGGGTTAGGCTGTGGGGCATGGAAGTTTAGGGTTAGGCTGTGGGGCATGGAGGGTTAGGGTTAGGCTGTGGGGTATGGAGGGTTAGTGTTAGGCTGCGAGGCATGGAGGGTTAGAGTTGGGCTGTGGGGCATGGTAGGTTAGGGTTAGGCTGTTTGGCATGGAGGGTTAGAGTTAGGCTGTAGGGCATGGAAGTTTAGGGTTGGGCTGTAGGGCATGGAAGGTTAGGGTTAGGCTGTGGGGCATGGAGGGTTAGTGTTAGGCTGCGAGGCATGGAGGGTTAGAGTTGGGCTGTGGGGCATGGTAGGTTAGGGGTGGGCTGTTTGGCATGGAGGGTTAGAGTTAGGCTGTAGGGCATGGAAGTTTAGGGTTGGGCTGTAGGGCATGGAAGGTTAGGGTTAGGCTGTGGGGCATGGTGGGTTAGAGTTAGGCTGTTTGGCATGGAGGGTTAGGGTTAGGCTGTGGGGCATGGAGGGTTAGAGTTAGGCTGTAGGGCATGGAAGTTTAGGGTTGGGCTGTGGGGCATGGAGGGGAAGGACTGAGTAGGATGGTTAGGGTTAGGCTTTGGGAAAGGGAGGGTTAGGGAAGGGTTACTTTTACGGAACAGAAATCTTTGTGGCTCCAGGAGCCAAACAAACACCGCAATAGAAAATGGTGACTGACGGCAATTACAATTCAACAAGACCACCGTACCGGCAAACCATATCTGTTGTGCTTTGCTGGTATCTTACATGCAAACAGATAGTAATTGCAATGTAGTGTTTCAGATTTTTTATTTACCATCTAGTTATTAGTAACAGAATTTGTTGTAAAGGCAAAATCTTCAAACCACACCTGTCATCATCTGCATTCAACGCCCTGGGAGATTTCAAAGCAGAGGAGCAGCTGAAAAGCACCTGAGGGGTGTGATGCTGTAGTCCTCCTTTCAAGCTCTACCCCCTCTGAGCAATAATTTGATCCTCAAAATTCATAAGCAGGGGCAGGGCCTACATTTGCATTGAATGAGCTCATTAAGCTCCACCCCTGCTTCACATTGCCATCTCCTGTGGGAGGTAGCCTGCTGCCCAGGAAGTCAGGGGACACCGAGTTGACAAATCCGATTTACACATATATTAAAAACTCTATAAATTATACATCTACTCTATATAGGGGTTGGGTGTGAACACTTAACATCAATTCCCATCACTCCCTTCACCACAGTCATTGTTCCCAGGATTCAACATTTGCCTCTCTGCCCTAATCAGAAGACTGCACGTACCATTGAGAAACCACAATAGACCAGCTTTAGTGCTACTGCCAACACACCCAAAATAGGACTGTTTGTCCTTACTTACAGCTCATCAGTAATAATGGGATATTATACTAAATCCTGGAAGTCATAAGGAGACTTAGAGATCTTCCTGCATAAGTGAACAAGTAATGACTGATCTAGATTTGGACGTGTCTCTAATTTTACGAGATGTATATTTGTGTACTGCAATTACACACCCAGGACCGGATTCATAACTACGTGTTTTGGTAAGTTACATGCCGATTTCTAAGTGCTACGCTAATGTGCACGCGTAGTAATTATTTTACGCTATCTACGTAGCGTTTCGTTACGGTCTTTTGCGGTCTTTTAAAAGCCCTTATTTGAATCAGTTTACGCCACTATGGGCAACGCAGGACGAGTGTGCAGAGGTGGAGTAAAGACACGCTGGAATATGATGTAAGGGAGACGGTTTGTTGTGTTTGGGTTTTATATTGATTTAAAGCATTTTATATGGAATATGAGAACTTTATTAACAACACTTCAAAGACAACAGGCCTGAACCAGACTTGAGAATGAGTTCCGTGTGGAATTCCGCAAGCATGTAAACGAATGTTTGTATGTAAGTACAAAGGGCACTCTTCTTAGGAATTTTGGTGACTTCCGTGTCCATAAACCTACCTTAACTTTTGGCACGCATCGCTGTGTGTACGGAACGCAAGGAAGTTCCTAGCCCAGCCCATACTATACAATTTAAAAGCCTTACCCCGCGCCCTCACTGCGTATAATCAGACACATGGGGCCAGATTTACTAAGCTGCGGTTTTGGGAAAGTGGAGATGTTGTCCATAGCAACCAATCAGATTTTAGATGACATTCTCTAGTATGTCATAGGAAATTGAGAACTAGAATTTGATTGGTTGCTATAGGCAACATCTCCACTTTTCCAAATCCGCAGCTTAGTAAATCTAGCCCCTGGAGTGTTGTCACGCTCTAACAGACTTTTGAACGTACAGTAAACAGTTCCGTGTGTCCAGAATTTCAGTGCATAACATTGGGTGTGCGCATGCGCAGTTCACTCACACAGCCCGAGTTACGCACGCCACATGCGTTAAGTCGGCCGTTGTGATTAAGGGCCGGATTCACACCACCGGACGTATTGTTGATATGGGCGTATTTTACCGATAGTTACTACTGCGCATGCGTAGTAACCTTTTTACGGAATCTACGTATCGCTTTGTTATGTAGATTGCGTGTATGCAGTCTTAAGTCTGGATCAGGCCCAGTATCCTCTTTTCATTTCATTACATTACAAAGAAGATAAGATGTTTTTTTACAGAAATTAATTAGACTGAACGCAGACTTTTTTTGTCTATGCTTGCAGCGTCAGCCACCTATTTCTCATTCTCTAGGGGATATCTCGGAGGGAAGAAAGAGATTAGAGTAATCTAGAGTAAATTTCTTCCTGAAGCCCCACTCAGGATCTGTAGTTATACGTGGGGAGGGGGCAGGGTTTGATGACACCATTGACATCATCATCCCCCGCCAGTCCTCTATGGCTCAGTATTGATGTCAGGCCTGCAGGTTATGTGGCCATGATAAATCACTGCCTCAAGCCCATTGCCGGAGATTTGCCTGCTGTCCTGGGATACGAGGAGAAATGCCTGAATTTCATGAGTCTCCCGTTTATATTCTGGGAGAGTTTGCAGCCTGCTGCGATATCCAGACTTCCGATCCGTCCCAATTTTAAGTGAGGATAGGGGTCTTTCATGCGCTCTCACGGAAATCTGAATCAAGCCGGGCTCTGTAAGTCTGGTTCTAGTCCATTGACTTGTATGTGTCCCTTGTATGTGTATGTTTAATAGCAGACCCTCAAACAGGACCCATTCCACTAGGTACAAAATAACTCTGCTCCTGATCTTCCAACATCAGTTACTATGGTAACCAAACAGTAGCAAAAGAAATGGCTGCGCTTCTATCCAACAAATTAAATATGTGCAAGTGTATATATAAATATAGGGGTGCAGCCAAGGACCAAAGTGACCACAATGTAAATACAAGGAACAAAAGAGGTCCGGCGCTCCAAAACAAAACATAATACCACTATGTGTCTGCACATAAATAAAAAGGAGGTTTAGTTCACAATATAGCTATATTGGTTTAAGCTCACCTGCCCAGCGTCAAGGCACCTCCTGTAGGTGAGTCCCTATCCATTTGCTATATGTGTACACAGGAGGTCTCTGTGGCCATTTCTTTTGCTACTGTTTAGTTTCATTTTGGAGTCTGACCACTCCCCAAACATGACCGCTGCAGGCTATTCAAATGCAGGCAGTGTCTTAACAGAGACCTCCTGTGTACACATATAGCAAATGGATAGGGACTCACCTACAGGAGGTGCCTTGACGCTGGGCAGGTGAGCTTAAACCAATATAGCTATATTGTGAACTAAACCTCCTTTTTATTTATGTGCAGACACAGTGTTATTTAATGTATGTTTGGAGCGCCGGACCTCTTTTGTTCCTTGTATTTACTATGGTAACCACCTGTGCTGAAGCAAAATGTTTTTCAAACTGCAATTTATTCATTAAAACCAGGTGAATGACAGTTGGAATATCAGGAGCGGAGTATTGTGTACCTGGTGGAATGGGTCATATGGGAGAGTCTGTACAATTATAAAAAGCACATTGATACCATGCACCCCTCAGTACAATGTTGTCATTCAAGAATCACAGGAGAACTATATATGAGACAATTATTCTCTTTATGCAGAAATGTATATTATGAGAATAAACAGGTATAAATAACATGGACAATAATTACACAAAAAGCTGTTCAAAAACAATGAGATACCTCACACACGTTTGTGCTATGTTCCAGTAATAGCGGGCGCGAGGGCCTCCGTACTGACGGCGCACCAAAAATTAGTCTGCAGTTTTCAAAATCTAGTAGATTACAATTTGGCATTTTATCAGAATTCAGAACTGTGATTACAGCTAATGGAATAATGAGTGTGTGATACTGCCATCTATTGGTCACTGGGAAGAGAATGCTGCAGACAGCATTTTGGAAATGTTAACAGTACAAAATAAAATTGCAAATATAAATTTTCTGCTACCACTTTCAGCCTGTATTAAAAGAACCAATCAGATTCCAGCAATCATGGTAAAATAATCTAGGTAAATGATAGCTACAATCTGATTGGTTGGCATGAGTATGTATTAACTTAAGTCACAAAATTCATCCCTTTTCCGAAACAGAAGATTTTAGTCAACCATCACCTCATTTTGTGGGCCTAATTTTCAATTGTCTCCCTATTTTCAATTGGGAGACAATACAGATTACATTATTAAACAAGAGCACCAACTTCCGATACTGACCAGGCAGCCAATACCAGTTAATATATTTTAAGAAGATGTTTCAGGCATTTAAACATAACTACATCCAATATTGAGACCTGAGATGATCTCATTCATATGAATGCACAACAATTATCCTACAGGCTAGAAGTTCATAGTACACTGCTTGCAAGCATACACATAAATCTTGTTTATTAGTTTGTTTGGCAATTATAAAGGCCAGGGAAGAGCTATATAAATGTCACTTGCCCATTAAAATTCCCATTAGACGAGACAGTTTTAGTTTTAAAGGCTTTTTTGTTTTTGTTTTCAAACCTAAATTAATTGGTTGTTTCAAATTCTTAAAAAAAATTGAAAGAATAGGTTCACTAAGATCTATAAAAAAAAAAAAGCAAAAATGATGTTGCCTATAGCAACCATTTAGATTCAGGTCCCATTTATGTAGGATGTTATGGACGATTATAGCATCCTAGGTAAGTGAGAGCTATAATCAGATTGGCTGCTATTATTGTTGACCTAGAACCTGATTAATACTGACAATAGGGCGTTTTTTATATGCAAGGTAGACCTGAGCGATACCATGTTGAACTGCAAGGGGAGGCAAATTTATATAGCAAAAGCAGAATTAGAATTGAGAGGTGACATTTCTTAGATCAACTCTATTTTATAGACGAAACATAAAGTTATACAGGATTTTAGTTCTAGGTGGGAAAAGTAAAGTATTTTCCCTGGACGCAAAAAATAAATAAAAATTTTGAAATCACCCTTTATTTGCAAAATGGTTTAGCTGCACAGTTGCACCTGATTTGCCCTCACTCCCAAACTCTTGATCAGTCCCAATTATACCAATCAGATTGTTGCGCTCTTTTATCTAGTACATTGTACACAACAAGAGGAACCAATCAGATTCTAGCTCTCTTTTATCTAGTGCATTGTACACAACAAGAGGAACCAATCAGATTCTAGCTCTCTTTTATCTAGTACATTGTACACAATAAGAGGAACCAATCAGATTCTAGCTCTTTTATCTAGTACATTGTACACAATAAGAGGAACCAATCAGATTCTAGTTCTCAATTATCTAGTACTATTTAGAACAATACCAGTAACCAATCAGAGTCTAGCTCTCTATTATCTAGTACATTCATTCACACCCTTGATGCTACTTTGAAAATATTACAGATACTTATCATTTATTACCAGTAATTGTTTCTTGGCCCAAATTAAGTGCCTGGGATCTGTTACTTGTTTTAGTTTGTTTTTAAAGCACATTTCATTCCATTTATTTAGCTGTTTTTGCGCTGTTTATGTAACACATTTCAAGAACACATCCGTCACAAACTAGCTGGATTTTACTTATATAGTACATATAAACATGGCAAATATCATTTCAACAATCAATTATTTTCACAGCTACAAAATTCATTACAGTATATGGTCATGTTTTATGGAGTCTTGCTACCTCAGCTGACTCGTAAGTAAAAATCCTTTCATTATGGACCCTTTAATGGCCTTTAGCGCTGTACAGATGTAGGTAAGATTCAGTGGCGGAATCAGAGAGTGGTGGAGCAATGGCGTTAATGGTAGGTTCCACCGTTCATTCATAAAAGTCATCAGCGACTGGCAGCTTAAGACAGAGCACAGCACTCAGTCTATGAATGCTATACGCTGGTTATAAATACAATGCTAGCAGCTGCCGGCAGAGAAGGGGGGCACACACCGAGTCCAACCCCTCCCCCCCCTGCGATAGGACCTGATCCATGCAGCACGCCTAAGTCTGGCTGAGGGAACGCACTGCGCCTGCGCACGGTAGATGTTACTCATCGTAACTCTGGACGTACGTAACTTGTACGTAACTCCGTACGATAGGAAGTGACTTTCCTACGCAAGCCGAATATACACATTGTGGGAGGTACAGTATGGGCGGGATTAGGCACTTACGTATGACGAGGCAATCCGGGGTGTGCATTATCCTTAGTAGTGCGTAACTGAGGTGCGCTGGCGTATGTAAAACGACCTAAAGCCTGGATCAGGCCCAGACTCCGTACTCCTTCACACCTGCATGATGTCATCATATCTCCAGACCTGAGATGAATGTGAGAATGATGCAGCCAATTCATTTACAAGAAATGCTTAGTGATCTCTGCCCAGCGAGGTCTCTATCTCCCTGTAAATAAAAGTGAATCTGTCACTTCCCCTGCTAAGGAGAAGTCCAATAAATGTACATTCTCTACACATTACCAGAACGAAATCACACGATAATAAACTCCTTGACAACTCTCCTGCCGAGGTCGAGAGACTCACAAATTTGGAGAGTCCATCACCCTCCCACATCGTGGGTTCTTTCTGCAACCATCCCCAGTGCAATAACAGACCCTCCAACATGACCCATTCCACCAGGTACACAATACTCCACTCCTGAGCTTCCAACTGTCACTCACCTGGTTGTACTGAATTAACGGATATTCAAGAAACGTTTTTCTCTTCAATACAGATGGTTACCATAGTAACTGACAGTTGGAAGATCAGGAGCAGAACCTTGTAGAATGGGTCATGTTGAAGGGTCTGCATTAAGGTAGGGACCTGGTCTTGTGTTTCACAGTGTCCAATCACCATAGGCCAGATGGCAACTGGGGGAGGCAAATATTAGCATGTGGCCCTGGATGTTCAATCCCATTGCCCCCAACCCCCACCACCCCACCCCCCCCCCGCCC
>WWET01000100.1:617121-632034 GCA_011038615.1 Limnodynastes dumerilii
ATATTAATAATAATAATAATAATAATAATAACTATAATATAATATTAATAATCATAATAATAAGAATATTATTAATAATACTTTTCCACTTCTGTTTCTTTTTTATAGTTACAAAAGAAAATGAGCAGTTTTCACAAATTTCTCCTAATCCCTGCTTCACCCACACAGAAAATATTTTTATATAAGAATATGAGAAATCAGATACAATTTTCACAGAATGCACAGCTACTTCGCTTGTTATATTTATTATATATAAGGATCAAATTTAGAGCAACGCCAAGTGGACGTTTTGCGATTACTTACAAAAGAAGTATGGAAAGAGGGTGGTTAGAGTTAGGCTGCGGAGAAGGGATGGTTAAGGTTAGGTTGTGCAGTTAAAGCATGCTGGGACTCGTGGTTGCACAACACCTGGAGACTCACAGGTTGGCCAGGTCTTGTCTAATCTTTTGATTGGTTATGCAATAAACCAATCAGAGTTAAGAAAATTATTATTTTATTTTTTTTTGAATTCCCACTAATCCAACAAGGTGAAGGAAGTGGACTGAAAGGTGACGTCCTGCGGCTGGTGGCGATGCATCGTCCCCCACCCTCCCCGCACACACATACAAGGTAATGGCACACGTACCTGCAAGGCCTCCAGTGCATTGGCTGTAGCGATTGGACACTTAAAGTTGACAAACGCACAAAATCGTTCCCCGAGCAGTCGGATGCTGTGAATTTCACCGTAACTAAAAAGACAGAAAGCAGATTCACGTCAAGAGACGGCAAACAAAAATCAGAAACCTCTGGACCCGATCCATGAACACAAGCCAGCGTGACGTTTCCCTATTTTACCATCAACTTAGTTTGATATTTAGGATATCCTTATATTAATCCCAAGCATGTTTACACTGTTCTACTGTGTTCCCTCTACCCCCTCAGATGGGAGGTTATTCCACTTATCTATCACCCTAAACGCACAAAATCGTTCCCCGAGCAGTCGGATGCTGTGAATTTCACCGTAACTAAAAAGACAGAAAGCAGATTCACGTCAAGAGACGGCAAACAAAAATCAGAACCCTCTGGACCCGATCCATGGACACCAGCCAGCGTGACGTCTCTCTATTTTACCATCAACTTAGATATTTAGGATATCCTTATATTAATCCCAAGCATGTTTACACTGTTCTCCTGTGTTCCCTCTACCCCCTCAGATGGGGGAATATTCCACTTATCTATCACCCTATCAGTGACGTCATTATTGGTTTGCGTGTGCTCCTGTGAACTCCATTTTAGATATCAACACTGCCAGCACCTAATTGTCAGCCGTGTGTATTTTAGGACATTTCTTCATTTTGAAAATCCAGACGAAGACCCTCCACTGGCCCGACAGTTCCCATCTCTGCAAAGACCAGACAGGTTATGGCAGGGGGGGGGTGTATTTTACTAGGGTTGTTTTAGGGTGAGGCTACGGGGAGGGGATGGATGAGAGAAGGGGAGTCTTAGGGACAGGCTGTGGAGAAGGGAGTCTTAGCGATAGGTTGCGGCAAAGGGAGTCTTAGGGTTAGGCTGTGGGGAAGGGAGGGTCTAGCTTAGGGTAATGGAAGATAATGGAAGGGGGGTCAAGGTAAGGGTTGGGGAAATAGATAGCAGCGCTTACCTGTCTGCGGGGCAGGAATTTTCTTGGCAGTCCCCTCTTCAGAAATAGGGTCTCGAAAACGGTCCTTTCGACCCGTAATTATTCACACACTCCCTCTGAACCAGCCACCCTCCATCTTATACACAAGCCCTCATCTTCTTATATATCTCTTCCATTAAGCCTCCTTAAACTTTGCTATTTGCATGTTGGTGCCATTTTGTTTACTATCAGCTGACCTGTCCCCTCTAAACACGGACTGAAGAAAAGTCCATGTACCAATGCGACAGCTCCACCAGTGTAGGCGAGAAATCCCTGGGGTTATTTTTAGAGTTTCTTCAAATTTAGTTTTTTGGCCTCCATATTTTATTTGCTGAATAAAGGTCAGTAAGAAGCCCTATTTGCAGTGTGTTGGCAATGAATACAGGGTTAAGTTGTCCCTTTAATTAAATTTGAAGCAATCCATTACTGGTTATGTTCTGCTGACCGGTGTTGCAGAGATGCCTCTAAGTAACAAATAGGAAGAGTGCTAATTTCAAGGCTAATTATCTGAGGAAAACAGAGTTAATGAAATGAAGCAAAAACCCTTCAGATACATTGCAGCTTCCTGCAGCCTTGGAAAACAGATGATTGCTTGGAAAATGATACATCCTGCACCTAGGTGACACGCCAACTAATCCATAGGCATATGTATGTATCATAGGCGTCAGACAGGAGGGAAGCAAGGGGGCAAATCCCTCCTTCCCCAAATGTGAAGGGGGCACCCCAAAATTCTCTATGACACGAACAGGACTCTGCAAGTCTCTATGACTGAAATGCTATCATTTCAGTCATGTAGAGTTATCAATAATTTTCCAGCCAGTGACACCTAAGTACACTGTAAGTATCGCCAGCCGGCAGATTACTGATGAGGCTGTATGACTTGAATAGCAGCATTTCAGTCAGAGAGACTTGCAGAGTAATACAGGCCTGTTCATGTGCGTTGTAAGTCTCCCGAAAATGGCTGTTTATAATAGAGACAGCCGAAAAGCTCATTTTCAAAATAATTTTTTATAATGGGTAAGTATGCCGATCAGCATACTTAGCCATTCATTTTTGGAACCCACACCCCGCCGGACCGCAGAACCCAACAGAGAGGTGAGTAGCCTCTCGGGGTACTTTTAAGGTTAGGGTTAGGCTCTGGGGAAGGGAGAGTTAGGGTCATGGAAGGTGAGGGTTAGGGTCAGGATTAGCTTAGTCTGGAGATTGCTTCATATGGATTAACTTTAATTATAAAGATAGGGATGGCAGGAGATCCAAAATAGGTTGAACTTGATGGTCTGGTGTCTTTTTTCAACCTCATCAACTATGTTACTATGTTAGGTTTAGTATGCGGGTATGGGAGACTTAAGGGTCAGGCTGCGAGGATGGGAGATTTAGGGTCAGGCTGCAGGGAGAGGAGTCTTAGGGTTAGGCAGCAGGGAAGGGAGTCTTAAGGGTTAGGCTGTAGGGAGGGGAGTCTTAGGGTTAGGCTGCGGGGAAAGGAGTATTAGGGTTAGGCAGCGGGGAAAGGAGTCTTAGGGTTAGGCAGCGGGGAAAGGAGTCTTAGGGTTAGGCAGCGGGGAAAGGAGTCTTAGGGTTAGGCTGCTGTTCCGCCTCTATTATTGAAGTCATGTTGTCTTAGATAACAGCCAGTCTTTAATAACATCATGGCCTTCATGAAAATGGCCACCTTCAAAGGACTCAATGCAGGGAAATAGGACACAATTTCTAAATTCTCTCATCATACCACAATGGCTGCATAAACTTAATCCACATCAGGGAGATCGCCAAACATTTCAGGGAGTCTGGGAGATCACCCGCTCTACAGGGAAGGTTGACTGATATTCAGGGAGAGTTGGCACATATGATATTGATATTGTATAGTTTTACCAGTGAAATTTTGGCCTTAACTCTTCCAACCATACTCTATCAACACCACACCGCAGAATGAATTAATGACTGTAAGGTCAGCTCTATCAGTGATCTATAAATTCAGCGAGATTTGATAAGTACATACCCTCCAAAATGACCCGTTGCATTAGGTACAAAATACTCTGCTCCTCCGTTTCCAACTGTCAGTTACTATGGTAATCACTTTTGTTGAAGAGGCAAATAGTTTTTAAAATTTCAGTTAAGTCATTAAACTGGGTGAGTGACAGTTGGAAGGTCAGGAGCGGATTAAATTGTACCTAATGGAATGAGTCATGTTGGAGAGTCTTTAAATATAGGGCCTATCATCATTCAGTAAGCTGGCGACACAAGAGCAAGCCCTACTGTTGTGGCTCACGTTTACACTACACAAGGAGAGAATATCTGTAGCGATTCTGTAATCTCTATGGCTTTCTCTTGAATGAACAGTGATAATAGTATGTATACTGAACCCTAGAGGACACTAATGGTATAACAAGAGTAATAATTAGCTTATAGGTGTTATATGCATTTCAGAATACAAGACTATTAGTAGTGTGAGAAATACACAGAGTGGAATAGCTTTGTTGCACATGTGAAACAGGTACTGCCACTTTTTGTGCAGGTGACAATTCACTGGGTGCAAATGAATTCTGGTGAAGTGGTAATTGAAACTAGCTTTATAGATACTAGCAAACAGTTACAGTAATTAGTTGCCTACGAGTTACTGTGAGATTCATTGAGATCCAGCAACAACAACTGTAGTGTTTTAATTATAAACAAGAGAATACTAGAATAATGGAAGCAGGGTTTAACCATTGACGGAATCATGCGCACATTCCGATCTTGGTGTTCGGAGCACACTGTCCCTATTTTTTTTGAAAGACTGTCCCGATTACCAGTCCAGAAAAGCGGTGGAGTTGTGACCAAATACAGTCATTTGTGGGTGGAGTTTGGTTGGCATTGGGCAGGGCTTATTTTGTGCCATTTTACTTACTTGAGCACATGAGAGGCCACTCCCCTAAATCACATGGTGTTCCATCCCAGGATGCCTACCTAAAGATTTCCCATTCTCCCTTACTTAAAAATGAAGACGAATCAGAAGTCTGTGTAGGGTGGGGTGCCTCAGACACACCTAATCTGTACAATTTGCATCCCTTGCCCCCTCCCACACACAAGCTCGCACATGCTCCGCTATTGAAGCCCATGGGAACTACAAAATTCTGCATTTTGTGGATTCAGATCCGTATTGAAATCGCAGCACATACGCAATTGCAAAAAGCGGCCATTTTCTGTTCTTATTGATCGTAAAACTAGTCTAGATCTGGTCCTCTGTCCTTCACATCATACGCTGATGCTCTTATTGTCAGAAACAGATCATTGATGAAAGTGGTCCACAGGGACTGCAGAGTACAGTCAATTTATTAACGGCTGAGTACAGGAGTAGGCGGAAGAGAAAGTATAGCTTGTATCTTATTACTGCACAATGGCAGCCAACAACACCACTTAATTACACCCCAGCTAACTGCCAACAAGAAAATGAACAGTCCTCAAATCTGTGGATCAATCCAGCCTGGCATACCATATGTAACCGTGGTAGCAGACAGGGTCAGTTTTCATGGTACAACTAAGGTATTTCCCATATGCAGATGCCCTGCCGCATCCAAGAAAATCCTGATAAGGTTGCAAGAATAAGGGAGGATAACTATACACAACCAATAACTAGAGCCCTATACACACGACATGAATTAAACGATGGACGACATTATAGATCACTTTGATTGGCAATCAGCCTGCATACACACTACACACGATTTACAGTTGAGCCTTCATTAATGAATGGCTTGATCGTTAAAATTAAACTTTTTAAAGGATGCGATCAAACTATTTTGTGTACTTTTGCAACGATCAGGCGTGACCATAGCAGCATACACAATCGTTCACAACACTCCTTTATCGGGTGATTTGAACGATTATGAAGTGTGTACGGACCTTTACACCAGTGAGAGTCCCCGCAACGATAGGTGGCTTTCCGAAGTAGAGACAGCCGAAAGCTAATATTTGGCTGTCCCTATTTAGAATTTTGATTTTTTTGTGCAAATCATCATACTCAGGATTGGGAACTTTTAGTGTTAAGAGGAGGCTTAGGATCAGGATGTGGGGAAGGGAGGGTTAGGATCAGGATGAGGGGGAAGGGAGGGATAGGGTCAGGCTGTGGGGAAGGGAGGGTTAGGGTCAGGCTGTGGGGAAGGGAGGGTTAGGGTTTATGGTAATGAAAGGGGAGAATTAGGGTCAGAATTAGGGGAAGGGTTGGGGTTAGTTTTTCTGCTTTGTGTGACCAGAAAATGTTTGCATCTCCTGAGCATCATTGCGCACACACGAGGCTCGGACTGGAATCCCCAGTACACATTTTACACACTACCAGTAAGGGATTTAAATTGTACAGTAAGGTGCTTGTAATTGTGCGCTGGTTTAACCCCTTACACGCAGGCAAGATTTCCGAAGGGGAAGGGGATGTTCATATTTGGGACCCGATTCAATTAGCTCCGTGTTATGTGCGGTGCAAAGCTAATCCCGCTAATTTATTTTTGTGGATTTTTAGATGCAAATTTTACCCACCGTAATAGACGGGAAAAAGCGCACTGTGAGGTGGGCCCTTGGAGGCTGAAGATGAGAAGTCGCGCTGCCCTTATTATTGATCAGAGCAAAATTACTCTTCTTAAATTTTTAAGGAGTATTTGTACGTGACGAGGAGTATTTTATTTTTTGGTAGTTTAGTATAATATTAAGCAGGGGGTCATTGTTAGGAGTTATAAAAGCCCCCCCCCCCCTGCTTACATGGGGAGCTTTGAAAATCAAATGGCAATTAGAGAGGCTTTAATGCAATATAAACCGTTATCGTGCCACAAGTGACTATAATCCGGCGTCCACCTCCCAATGCCCTGGAATTACCAGGAGTTGCAGAATCTGACATGTGCGGATTTCCTTCAGCGCCTCTTCACACCCTTCATCCAGCTGTGACACCACTCGGAAAGCCCCCTCCGCCTCCTCGTAGCGCTGTGCAGAGAGATCGGAAGCCTACGTCAGCAAGAGTCACTTACAAGCAGAGGTGAGGTTTCACATTGTTCATATAGAAACCACTTCTAAATATACAATGCTAAATTCACAGGAGAATTGGGGTTTATTGTGTAAATCACATATTTCGCTTCAGTCGACCGTTTCTGGAAACAGGCTGGAGGACAAAACCTGCAACACGTGGAAAGAATGAGGTTCTGTCTGTCAAAGGACTAAAGTCGGAAGAGATGTGATTGCCGGTCTGGTCGGGGTTTTTTATTTTTTGTAATTATACAGCCGCCGGCTGAATGGCGACTGTCATCGTGAGAAACCTTCTGGAAATAGAAAATTGCTATTGGGGACAGGAACCTACCGGTATTTCCTCATTCCCAATAGATACAGGCTGCAGATATAAGGTTAGGGTTAGGGCTTAAGGAAAAGGTTAGGCTGCCGGGAATGGAGAGTTAGGGTTAGGCTGCGGGGTATGGAGGGTTAAGCTGTGGGACATGGAGGGTTAGGGTCAGGCTGTGGGTCATGGAGGGTTAGGGTTAGGCTGTGGAACATGCAGGGTTAAGGTTAGGCTGCGGGGCATGCAGGATTAGGCTGCGGGGCATGGAGGGTTAGGGATAGGCTGCGGGACATGGAGGGTTAGGGTTAGGGTGTGGGGCATGGAGGGTTAGGGTTAGGCTGTGGAGCATGGAGGGTTAGGATTAGTGCGGGGCATGCAGGGTTAAGGTTAGGATGCGGGGCATGCAGGATTAGGCTGTGGGGCATGGAGGGTTAGGCTGTGGGGCATGGAGGGTTAGAGTTAAGCTGCGGGGAATGGAGGGTTAGAGTTTGGTTGCGGGGCATGGAGGGTTAGGGTTAGGCTGCAGAGTATGGAGGGTTAGGGTTAGGCTTCAGAGCATGGACAGTTAGGGTTAGGATGTGAGGCATGGAGGATTATAGTTAGGCTGCAGTGCATAGAGGGTTAGGGTTAGACTGCGGGGTATGGAGGTTTAGGATTAGGCTTCAGAGCATGGAAGGTTAGGGTTAGGCTGCGAGGCATGGAGGATTAGGGTTAAGCTTCGGGGTATGGAGGGTTAGGGTTAGGCTGTGAGGCATGGAGGATTAGGGTTAGGCTGCAGGGCATTGGGGGTTAGGGTTAGGCTGCATAGAATGGAGGGTTAGGGGTATGCTGGGAGGCATAGAGGATTAGGGTTTGGGTTGAAGAATGGGAAGGTTAGAGTTCGGCTGTGGGAAAAGGAGGGTTGGGTTAGAAAAGGGTTAAGGGTACTGGAATGTCACTGCTGCCAGAGCTTCTGGCTCTGGATCTGGGCCATTGTCACACTAAGTCATCCTTTTGTCTGGCCAGAAGAGAGGTTAAAAGTGGACATTTCTCCTAAAACCTTCATAGACACAATGCAGAAATCACCAAGAGATAACCGTCTACAGAGAATCTGGAGTTACATCTCAGTTTGGACGATCATTTAAACCAACCGCGAAACGTTGCTCCTCTCCTCTCCTCCTCTTACATACATATGAGAAGACATCTGCCCCAAATCAGCGACATGAACAGCATAAAATCACCTAAAGAGATCTTACATTGCAGCCTCTCAGAGCTCGGCCTTTCCTGAAATAGCCCTTGGGGCAGGTGGGGGAGAGCTGTATGGAGATGTCGGCGTCCACCAGCGCCTTGGGGTAAAGCTTCATTTGCTCGTAGCAGTATGAACGGTTTCCAAAATACCTGCAAATAAAATGGTGGGGGAGGGGAGGAGCCTGATCAAATGCAACTTTATAAAGCTCACTAAGATCATTATTATGTACAATGATGTCATCCGCTCAACCAATCAGGTAGTTTTACTGTTCCATCACGTTATAAGAGCAACTGCCCAGACCAAGAGGCAGATCTAAGGGAAGGGGGGTGGTGAATGATCAATTTGAACTCCTCCATCTTTTTAGTGTTGATTCATTTTTCCCATTCACTATCTTCCCATACTCTCCACAGCTCACTCCTCCCTATATACCCCTCCCCCACTGTTCCATATATTCCCCCCCATCTCTATATACCTCTATCCACTGCCCCCTCTAAACCCCTCTCTCCCCACAGCTCCCTCTATACTCCTCTCTCTCTACTGTTCCCTCTATACTCCTCTCTCCCCACTGCTCCCTCTATACTCCTCTCTCTCTACTGTCCCCTCTATGCTCCTCTCTCCCCACTGCTCCCTCTATACCCCTCTCTCACTACTGCTCCCTCTATACCAATCTCCCCCACTGCTCCCTCTAAACCCCTCTCTCCCCACTGCTCCCTCTATACTCCTCTCTCTCCACTGTCCCCTCTTCCCTCTGTACTCCTCCCTCCCCATTGCTCCCTCTATACTCCTCTCCCCACTGCTCCCCTTATACCCCTCTCTCCCCACTACTCCCTTTATACCCATCTCCCCACTGCTCCCTCTCCCCACTGCTGCCTCATTACTCCTCTACCCCCTAACCCTCTCTCTTTTAATTGCTTTCTATTCTTATTTTCTTGTCTCCTATAGCCCCTTTCTCTGTCTTTTCACTCACCTCGGCCATACTGATGCCTCTGCATGTGTGAACAAATAATGCTACAATCAATGCTCACACATTCAGTGACAATATCATCACTGGCTTTATCTCTCACTGACAGCTTCAGCAGTCAGTGAGTGAAGACACCATCAATCTTCCTGCATGTCTGAAATCCGGGCTATCAGTTAGCCGGCACATCTAGAGGGCCCCTCTAAACCCACCGTTACTCAGACCATAACCATGACAGGTTTACCCATTCTATACTACAGAATAATGACAGTACTATAGAGACAGTCACAGTATAGTCAGGCATCCGTAGACCCATCTCCTAGGCGCAGAAGGCAGTGCTGTACCTGTAATCTTTAGGATCTAATCTGATCGCTTCACTAAACAGGTCAATGGCTTTTGCGTAGTCTCCGTCTTCCACTGAATTAATGCCTTGTTCTGGAAGGAGAGAAAACGTAAAATGTCAAGAAACGGGAATCAAGCCAGACAATAATTCACGTGTATAGTAAGGGGCGGACGTAGGCCGACTCGGGAGCTATAGCAAGGAGGGCAACATCTCCACTTTTCCAAACCCACGGCTTAGTAAATCTGGCCCTTAGTGAGAATCTACTACTCACCTAACACGTACTTCGGCGACATGGGCTGGAAGCTATGGTGTTAAGCGATTAGCGCGATGTGAATGGGACTGATACACTTTGGGGATTAAAACGAGGCAGATGTTTAATGTGGAAAGTAAAATGTGCACAGCTTTCAAGCAATTTACTGTAAAAAGGCATATTATCATCCTATCATAGCCGACACAGGGCTGCGTTACCGTGCGGCTGGGAAAGTGCGCTCTCATCACTGCAATTAAACAGATTGTGTGGGGATGTGTGAGCTCGCTCCGAAATATCAGAAATACAACAATAATTAGAGATAGAACATAGTACTCCCCTATGGCCAACTCGGCGGCGTTTAACCCCTTCCATTACAAAAAGCGATATCCAATCCATACAGACCCTCCAACATGACCCATTCCATTAGGTAAAAAAATGCACTACTCCTGAGCTTTCAAATGTCAGTTACTATGGAAACCACCTTTGTTGAAAAGAACTATGTAATTCAAACATTAGTTCATTCATTTAAACAAGGTGAGTGACAGTTGGAAGCTCAGGAGCGGAGTTTTCTGTGCCTAATGGAAGGGGTCATGTTGGAGGGTATGTCCATACAGCAAATGGACCGCTTGCTTCAAGTCCTTTCTGCTAAGGGATGCTCTGCTATTTGTAATAAATAACATTTGCAGAGCTAGCCAGACACTGCACGACCCTCTCTGACTTGTGATAAGGCAGCTGTTCCGTTTCTTGGGCTCATTGCTCAAGTTAATCCAAGTCATTAAGAGCTCAGGGGACTGAAGGCAATTTGTAACGCAGAGAAGTTAATGTGCGAAGCTAGCCTGGACGCTGAACTATGCACCCTGCAGGCTAATGGACGGCCTATGGAGATAGAGTCACGTCAAGCGGCTTAAGACATGTTTGTAATAACTTTATTAGCATTGACATTGGTGACAAATATGCAGTATTTTGCAAGGAAGGGTTAATAGAAAAGATGAGCGCTGACCCTCGTGTTTTGGCTTTGGTTTTAGTTCTAAATCTTTGTCGTGTTTTGGTTTCGTCAAAAAAACAAAAACTCAAATGTTTTGGTGCTAAAATTGTTTAATTTGCACCTGTTTGTGTTGCTACACTGCTCTATTAATTAATAAGGTGTCTGCAAATATCTATATAATGATAAACAGCACAAAAATGGCAGAAAAGGGTGTGGATGGGTGTCATAGGGTTAGGCTGCAGGGAAGGGAGTTTTCGGGTCAGACTGCAGGGGAAGGGAATCTTAGGGGTTGGCTGCAGGGAAGGGAGGGTTAGGATTAGGGTAATGGAATGGGAGGGTTGGGGTTAAATTCACAGACCCTCCAACATGATTCATTCCATTAGGTACAGAATACTCCACTCCTGAGCTTCCAACTGTCGCTCACCTGGTTTAAATGACTTAACTAATATTTAAAAATCTATTTGTCTCTTCAACAAAGGAGGTTACCATAGTAACTGACAGTTGGAAACTGAGGAGCAGAGTATTTTGTACCTAATGGAATGGGTCATGTTGGAGGGTATGAATTCATACGTACCAATCACAGCAGTGTCTTCTGTCTTGCGTGGATCAATTGCTTTGCCTCTCTGCGAGGCAAAAGCAATCGATTTCCCAGCGAGTTCGGAACTGGCTGGCAGAGAACGACCCTTCGGAAAAAGGGCCATTCGCAGTGGTGGCCCACACCCATACATATAATTGCAGCAAAGATTTATGGAACCTTTCCTTAATGATCCACAGTAACATAGAGAGCAGTGTGCACGGAGCATCATTCAGCAGCTCAGGGCTTTAATTCGTTACTGCTGTGTGACAATATGTCAAATCATGGGTTTCAACCGTCAGTGTCTACCCAGTATTAGAGGCGGAAGTAGGATGAGGCAAGGAGATGACCAGGCAAAGAACGGCGTGGGAGAGAGGGCGTCAGCAGTGCTGGTTTAATGACAGAAAATACGCTGTAGTAAACTTCGGGTTCATGTTGAAAGCAGATTAAGTCAAGACGACTCCTAAGGGAAGATGAGAAACTTCTCTATCCTAATGTCGCAGAGTAACTGATATTGCAAACAGCCAGCAGACAAATTGTCCAAAACAAGGGCACGTGAATAGAATAAATATTTCATTTGGACATCTATTTATAGACTATTTCCCTTTTTGTATGGAAAGCTGTTTAGCCTCCAATAGTCTCACAGAGTTACCTGCAAACCCAGCCAGAGCAAAGGTCTGTGTGTAACAGGAAACGGACTACACTAAAGACAAGAGAAATACAAAACCAACAAACAGCATCCACCGCTGTTTGCAAGGGGAGTGACTGTTTATGCAGTGGGCTGTAACCTGCTAAGATCTTAGCTAAGGTGCGTATATTTGCGATCTTTTCGCAATCGCATCTCTGAATCACCCCCTTAGAGAGCAGTGTGCACGGAGCATCATTCATCATTCAGGGCTTTAATTCGTTACTGCTGTGTGACAATATGTCAAATCATGGATTTCAACGGTCAGTGTCTACCCAGTATTAGAGGCTGAAGTAGGATGAGGCAAGGAAATGACCAGACAAAAAACGGCGTGGGAGAGAGGGCGTCAGCAGTGCTGGTTTGTACGCTGTAGTAAACTTCGGGTTCATGCTAAAAGCGACTCCTAAGGGAAGATGAGAAACTTCTGTATCCTAATGCCGCAGAGTAACTGATATTGCATACAGCCAGCAGACAAATTGTCCAAAACAAGGGCACGTGAATAGAATAAATATTTCATTTGGACATCTATTTATAGACTATTTCCCTTTTTGTATGGAAAGCTATTTGGCCTCCAATAGTCTCACAGAGTTACCTGCAAACCCAGCCAGAGCAAAGGTCTGTGTGTAACAGGAAACTGACTACACTAAAGACAAGAGAAACACAAAACCAACAAACAGCTCAAGGAAAAATCATTAAAAGAACGGCAACAGCAACATACAGCATGGAAAAAATGTCGTATTCACAGATCCGTTTTCACGTGGAGATGCAAGCGTATTTTTAGGTATGTCTTAACTGCGCATGCATAGTAATTATATTTACGTAGAGTATACGCACGCATGTGCTTTAGGTTTTATACATGTGAATCACACTTGGGGACATACGTACGTTAGGGTGGGGTCGAGTTACGTACTGGAAAAGTTACGTGAAAGAGGGTGGGGTGAGGCATTGAAATGAGCCTTTAAGGGGCGCGGTTATATTGAATCGCAGGTACGGCATACATATACGTACGTATGTACACACCTAAAGTTAGAGGTGCTCTATGGTGTAAGTCTACAATTGCACAGCCGGTGAGTTGTTCGGTGTTGGCTTGCCATGTGCGTGCGTATAATTGCGTACTTTGGGAAAAACGCATCTCTGAATCCGGTCCGTAATCCCCAAGAAACTGATCCAGCATTTATACCATTTTTATTTCGGTGCCAGTGTAGCCCTGAGTAATACCCTGTTGAACTGCAAGGGAAGGCACATTTAAACCGTGAAAGCAGAATTAGAGTTGAAGTTACTTAGCTCAACTCTAATTTATAGAGTAAACATAAAGGACCATATTCACACCTAAGAGTGTTAGGTGAGGACAGATCTGCACCTCACTCACTCGAGCCTCTCTCCACCCTCCCCGGCTAATCTGAATCCCTCCCCCCCCCCACTCCCACCTCCATCTAAATCCCTCCCCCCTCCCACTTCTACCTAAACACTCCCCGAGGCGGCATTAGCGCATCTCCTTCTAACTAAACCACTTCTTTAGGTTAATCTACGTACCTAACATCGCATAAATGTACTACTGCATATGCACAGTTACATTCGGAAAATTACGCACCTAAGAAGCCAGATCTTCTGAGGTGAGAACACGTTCCAAAGTTATGCAGTGTTTGAGTTCAACACAACACACAGTTGCATGCAAATCAATTTAATGAAATTATTTAGCTCCCTTCACACTGCAAAATGGGTTAGCTGAGTTGTACCCTTGCACCTGTTTTGCCCTTACTCCCAAACTCTGGATCAGCCCCACTATGTCAACCTAGGGAGCGAATTCATTGGCTTCAGCTGACAGCATCCTCGTTAAGACTCACTTACCAGCAAGATATTGGCCTCTTTGGATCACAGAGTTTGTGCAGTCGCCCTGAGAAGAGAAAGACGGGTGGACAGGTTATTATCGATGTTCTATGTAAAATCCAAGATTTCTGTCACAACGGACTAGCTTAAAATAAAAAATAAATGTAAATAAACTAAACTAAGCTCAAATCAAAGAATTGCTATTTTTTTTTATTAAATATTCAAATAAATAGACAGTTCAGAGCCCTTTCAGCTTACACCGAACTCATCGTATCGTCAACTGACCTTCCACAGATCCTTGTCTCCTTTTCAATATCTCCCTTCACTTAAATACAAACGGCTGCCATTTATTCACAGCGAGGCCCATAGCTAAGCACCAACAAAAGACAGCAGCCAGGATTTTACATTAAACAAAGCACGCCGGTTCCGATCCAAAGGTGAGCGTGAGATTTTCTACTGCACGTGCTCAGAACTGAAGAGCGAGTAGTCACGGTCGATTCCGATCAAAGTGCAAGCAGGGACATAGTCAATGTACAGTGAGGGCGTGGCCCAATCAAGTGAACCTGATCCGGAGGCGAATGCGGGCGTTAAAAAAGGATTGTCGAAACATCTGCACCAGCCCCAGGTCATGTCCCGGGGGCCTACATCAGACCCTTCTGTTAGGATGTGACACTTCCAACGGGGGCGGGACCCCATTGTGATCAGTCCTATTTTGATAGGTCCGTTCTCTCTCGGCCAGTTGCGAACTGGCTGGAAAATTGATTGCTTCTGCCTCGAAGAGGCAAAACAATCGATCCCCAGAGCACCGAACATGGGGCTGGATCCAGACCATGTTAAGTGCATGAACTTAGTTACTCAAGGGCTAAACCATGTTGATTTCAGGGGGAACCAAGTTAATTGTATACTTTTCATGCAGGGATATATCTTGAAATTTCTTACTGCACACAGATACTGACCAGCTTTACTACCACACTGTTATTTAGACTTGGGATAGGAAACATCACCTCTCAACACTAATACTGTTTTCAGCAGATGAAATATGACTCCCCTGAAATCAACATGGTTTAGCCCTTGAGTAACTAAGTTCATGCACTTAACATGGTCTGGATCCAGCCC
>WWET01000100.1:675290-686703 GCA_011038615.1 Limnodynastes dumerilii
TTGCCCATAGCAACCAATCAGATTCTAGCTCTCACTTTCCTATTACATACTAGAGAATGTCGGCTAGAATCTGATTGGTTGCTATGGGAAACATCTCCACTTTTCCAAACCCGCAGCTTAGTAAATTGTCCCCTATAAACTTCATAACAAAGGTTTTAATTAATGTGGATTTGTGAGGAAACAACATTTCATAAATGCTTCAATATATTATATGAAGTCAAAACCACAAATTAGCATAATTATAATTTTCAATTATATTAAATTTGCAGCAATAAAAAGTACTTGTCATTAAATCGTTACGCTGACGGCAGTTTTATGACAATAACAAGTATTTTGCTAATCACTGCTAATTCCACTGCAGATCCTATGACAGAGAGATCTTTGTTGTGTTCCTATTGTTGTGTTGTGAAGAATGCCAGCCCAAATGGCGCTGAAAAAGAGACAAGAACAACGCACTCCTCCTGAAAGGCCGAATATCCGTTCCAGATCTGGCGGCGTGAGAACGTCTCTGCCTATCACAGATGCCTTGAAGCCAGGAGCGTATTTCTCTATCCAGCCAAAGACTGAAAAAAATAAGAAGGAAAATTATGAGAACCCGACCAGTTATTTTCTTAGCATAGTTTTCATTTGTATAGGGGGGGAAGGGGACACAGAGATTAAGGAATCGCCTGCTGTTCTAAGATACCGCGCAGCGTTCCAAAGCAGCCATTTTACACCATAAAGATTATTCATCCAGTGTAAAATGACACATATACATCAGAAGGATCGCTATGTACGAGGGAGTGGCGGACATCTATGCTAGATGCTTTCTCTCCATGCAACTAAACATTTCTTCCCCTGATGTTACCGGACTTTCCCTTAGAAGATAATTGCTCGCACGTTTAGCAGAACCATTCGTTTCTAAGCTCTTCTTATCCTGTATAATGGGAGATGAGAATGAGTAAATACGTATTATATACAGACTTCTGGAAAGGGAATGAAGCCGTTCCAGTCCCCGCTACGATGAGCCGCTTTTAGAAATAGAGATAGCTGAAGGTCTTTTTCGGCTGTCTCTATTTCGAATAGGCAGCCATTTTAGAATCTTTTTTAATGAATAGGTGAGTATACCGATCGGCACACTCCCCCATTCATTGACGCGGGGCCCGTGGGCCAGTCGGGAGATCCGGCTAAGGCAGGGTCTATAAGAAGGTGTAAGGGCTCTATAAAATTACCATTGTCGGCATATTTAGACTTTTCCTCCTCGGTCCATGGCCGGCCCTCTGTTAGAGTATATGGAGTGTACTGTGAAAAGATTGAAATGACATGACATCCAGCGGGGGCAAGAGTGGGGTCCAACACGGAGGGGATGCACAGCTCAATCATCGGCCTGTGGAGAGGGGAAACACAGGTTACGTGTCACATCGTGGTGTCTTGTGAATTCATGTATATGTCACAGCTGTCTATATCACAACACAATTGCACTAAGCATGCACCAATATTATCACAAGTATTATCACCTGGCACCCGCAGCACCGAACAAAATACAGTACAGATATACACATACATACATACATACATAGTACATAATAATATACAGTACAGACATACACATACATACATAGTACATAATAATATACAGTACAGACATACACATACATACATAGTACATAATAATATACAGTACAGACATACACATACATACATAGTACATAATAATATACAGTACAGACATACACATACATACATAGTACATAATAATATACAGTACAGACATACACATACATACATAGTACATAATAATATACAGTACAGACATACACATACATACATAGTACATAATAATATACAGTACAGACATACACATACATACATAGTACATAATAATATACAGTACAGACATACACATACATACATACATACAAAGTACATAATAATATACAGTACAGACATACACATACATACATACATAGTACATAATAATATACAGTACAGACATACACATACATACATAGTACATAATAATTTACAATACAGACATACACATACATACATACATACATACATACATACATACATACATACATAGTACATAATAATATACAGCACAGACATACACATACATACATAGATAGTACATAATAATATAGAGTACAGACATACACATACATACATACATACATACATACATACATACATAGGACATAATAATATATAGTACAGACATACACATACATACATACATAGTACATAATAATATACAGTACAGACATACACATACATACATACATACATAGTACATAATAATATACAGTACAGAGATACACATACATACATACATAGTACATAATAATATACAGCACAGACATACACATACATACATAGTACATAATAATATACAGTACAGACATACACATACATACATACATACATACATACATACATACATACATAGTACATAATAATATACAGTACAGACATACAGGACAGGGATGGCCAGCATAGTACATAATAATATACAGTACAGACATACAGGACAGGGATGGCCAGCATAGTACATAATAATATACAGTACAGACATACAGGACAGGGATGGATGGCCTAGTAGATAATAATATACAGTACAGACATACAGGACAGGGATGGACAGCATAGTACATAATAATATACAGTACAGACATACAGGGCAGGGATGAACAGCATAGTACATTATAATATACAGTACAGACATACAGGACAGGGATGGACGGCATAGTACATATTATACAGTACAGACATACAGGACAGGGATGGACGGCATAGTACATATTATACAGTACAGACATACAGGACAGGGATGGATAGCATAGTACATAATAATATACAGTACAGACATACAGGACAGGGATGGACAACATAATAAATAATAAAATACAATTTAAATATAAAAATACCACAGAAATACAATAAAATGAAGCAAGCACAGACAGCAAGGCAAAATGCAAGGTGTCAAGCTTGGTAGATTAGGGAGGAGGGGATAGAGCGCAGTGAGAGGTTGAGAGGGAGCCACCAGGTGGGGAAGGATAAAAGGGTAGCAGAGGGGGACAAGAGGGTATGAACTGAGGAGGAATGGTGGAGGAGGGAACAACACTAGGATGGAGGATCCTGCTCACGTGAGCTAATACACTATGTGGGAGGGATGGGCTTACAGAAGACATAGGGAAGGGAAAGAAAGTGGACTTTTGGTGTGAGCCGAGAAGAGGGGGAAGGAAGGAGAAGAAGGGATAGATGTAGGATGCAATGAGAATGTTAAATGGAGGAGGGGTAGACTAGCCTGAACAGGTGCATTTTGAGTGAGTGCTTGAAGACCTGCAATGTAGGGGAGAATCTGAATAAAGAAAGGAGGTCATTCCAGTGCAGAGGTGCAGCATGAGAGAAGTTCTGGACATAGGCTTGCATGGAGATGAGGGAAGAGAGGTAGGGAGCAGTGTATAAGCAGATGGCCTTAAAGGTAAGGGTAAGGAGTTTAAAGAGAGGTCTGAAGCGGACAGGGAGCCATTGGAGGTTTTGACACAAAGGAGAGGCCAAGGTAGAGCATGTATTAGAGGAAGATGAGCCTAGAAGCAGTATGAGAATAGATTGAAGGGAGGCAAGACAGGTGAGCGGGAGACCGACGAGAAGGCGGGTACAGTAGTCGAGACGTGATATGACAAGAGCGTGGATGAGGGTTTCGGTAGCTTCATTGGTGAAGAAGGGATGGATGCGTGCAATGTGGCGTAGGTGGAACCGGCAAGAATGAGAGAGGGCGGATGTGTGGTATAAAGAAAAGTCAGGAGTCAAGGATGACACCTAGGCAGCGAACTTGACTGGAGGAGGAGACCGATGGTTATAGTGATGAAGGAGGGGGGAATCCTAGGGGGGAGGAAAAACAATGATTTCCGTTTTGTCCATATTAAGCTTGAGGAAGCGTTTGGCTATTAATGTGTATAGGGGCGCAAGGCACTCGGAAATCTTAGACAGAAGAGGGATTGAGGTCAGGGAAGGAGACGTAAATTTGGGTGTCATCAGCGTAGAAGAGTTGTTGAAACCAAAGGTGCTGATGAGGTTACCCAATGAGGAGGTGTAGAGGGAGAAGAGGAGCGGGCCAAGGACCGAGCCCTGGGGGACATCAACAGGGAGCGGAGAGGGAGGGGAGGATGAGCTAGGGGTGGAAACAGAAAAGGTCCAGTCAGAGAGATAGAAGGAAAACCAGGAGAGAGCAGTGTCAGTGAGCCCAAAAGAGCGGAGGGTTTGGAGCAGAAGAGGATAGCCAGGATAGGTGTTAAAAGCAGCTGACAGATCAGGAAGGATGAGGATGGAGTAGTGGTCCTTGGATTTGGCAGATAACTGATCACTGGTCACTTTGGTAAGGGCAGTCTCAGTGGAATGGAGGGACCGGAAACCAAATTGGAGGGGGTCAGGAGAGAGTTGTCAGTGAGGCAGATTACAACAAGAGCAGGACTATGGACAGGAGGGGGTAATCCCTCCATCCAGAGCTACGACAGCGCTATGGCGAGTCTGTCTGCCTCTACACATGTGCAGAGGGTGTAGTTGTACAGTGCATTTGCAGAACAACCTCCCATCCACACATTAGTCTGCTCTGCTTGTGTCTGTTTCGCTGTTAGGATCCCCTTCTCCCTTTCAAAACTCCGTCTGAAGCTGCTGGGAGAGAAGCTCCTTGCAGCAAGATGCTGATGTAACCTAAGGCCCAGCAATATTGGATCCTCCCAAATCTTTTGCATCGGGATCCAGTCACACAGAATACCGGCCCAGTATTACTTACACAATACTACCGCAACGTGAAATACATCATTTTGTGAAAGAGATTGATAGTTATCATCGGTTACCTCTCAGATGGTTTTCCCTGACAGGCATCTTCATAAGCCTCGTTCAGCAACTGCATCTTCTCACTGTTCAGGTGGATGGAGCACTGGTGATGGGGGAGAGCTTTACCATCGGAAGGATTTGGTACGGACAAGAAATTCGGTAGACGATCCACAGCCACTGCAGAGAAAAGCAACTGGGATCAGGAGGTTCTTGGAAAATGACATAATAAGCAGTTCTAAGTCAATTAGTGAAATATAATTACCTAGTGAATGTGCACTATTGTAGATGGAAATTTGTTATTAAAGGCTCTCTTTACAGAGTCTCTAATGTAGTTATGTCCTTCTGGAGATACAGTCTCCAGAACTGAACACAGCGTCCTAGATGAGGCCGCACCAATGAGCTATAGGGCCAGATTTACTAAGCTGAGGGTTTGGAAAAGTGGAGATGTTGCCCATAGCAACCAATCAGATTCCAGCTCTCACTTTCCTATTACATACTAGAGAATGTCATCTAGAATCTGATTGGTTGCTATGGGCAACATCGCCACTTTTCCAAACCTGTTGCATTGAATTAGTAGAGGTCCATTGCTTCTATACAACTTGAGCTCAAGCGTCACCCAATATGAAAAATGTACCTCCTAACCCTCCGGATTTCAGAGAGACTGTCCTGATTGGAGGACTCTGCCTTTCTGTGTTGCCATTGGACCATTTTGTCTTGATGCACTACAACAGTAGAGTATTACACGGTGACTGCTGCATTTGCGCTTTGATGGTGGGAAGTGATAAGGACGCATGGAGGGGTAGGGTTAGGCTGTGAGGCATGGAGAGTTAGGGTTAGGCTGCGGGGTATGGAGGGTTAAGCTGTGGGGTATGGAGGGGTAGGGTCAGACTGCGGGGCATGGAGGCGTAGGGTTATGATTGAAGAAGGATAAGGTCAGGGTTAGGCTGCGGGAGTGGGAGGGTTAAGGTCAGGGAAGGGTTAAGGGTAGGGTTTAGTTAAACACTTACCTTTTGGAGGATTTCACGATTCCCAATGGCGAGCAGCTGTGGCGGGTATATTAGGGTTAGGCTGCAGCGGCTGCAGTGGAATAAAGTTAGGGTTAGGGCTTAATGGGAAAGTTAGGGTTAAACATGGAGGGTTAGAGTTAGGCTGTTGGGTATGGGAGGTTATGGTTAGGCTGTGGAGCATAGAGGGTTAAGCTGAAGGGTATGGAGAGTTAGGGTTAGGCTGCGAGGCATGGAGGGGTAGGGTTAGGGTTGAATAAGGGTAAGGTTAGGGTTAGGCTTCGAGGCATAGAGGGGTAGGGTTAAGCTGTGGAGCATGGAGGGGTAGGGTTAGACTGCGGGGCATGGAGGGGTAGGGTTAAGCTGTGGAGCATGGAGGGGTAGGGTTAGATTGCGGGGCATGGAGGCTCCGGATTTCAGAGAGACTGTCCTGATTGGAGGACTCTGCCTTTCTGTGTTGCCATTGGACCACTTTGTCTTGATGCACTACAACACTAGAGTATTACACGGTGACTGCTGCATTGCACTCACAACGTGCTTTGATGGTGGCAAGTGATAAGGAAGCATGGAGGGGTAAGGTTAGGCTGTGAGGCACGGAGAGTTAGGGTTAGGCTGCGGGGTATGGAGGGTTAAGCTGTGGGGTATGGAGGGGTAGGGTTAGGCTGCGGGTCATGGAGGGGTAGGGTCAGATTGTGGGGCATGGAGGCGTAGGGGTAGAATTGAAGAAGGATAAGGTCAGGGGTAGGCTGCGGGGGGGGAGGGTTAGGCTGCGGGAGTGGGAGGGTTAAGGTTAGGGAAGGGTTAAGGGTAGGGTTTAGTTAAACACTTAAGTTAAACACTGCGGCTGCAGTGGAATAAAGTTAGGGTTAGGGCTTAATGGGAAAGTTAGGGTTAAACATGGAGGGTTAGAGTTAGGCTGTTGGGCATGGGAGGTTATGGTTAGGCTGTGGGGCATAGAGGGTTAGGGTTAGGCTGAAGGGTATGGAGAGTTAGGGTTAGGCTGTGAGGCATGGAGGGGTAGGGTTAGGGTTGAATAAGGGTAAAGTTAGGGTTAGGCTGCGAGGCATGGAGCGTTAGGGTTAAGCTGTGGGGTATGGAGGGTTAAGCTGTGGAGCATGGAGGGTTAGGGTTAGGCTGCGGGGCATGGAGGGGTAGGGTTAGGCTGCGGGGCATGGAGGGGTAGGGTTAGGGTTGAAGAAGGGTAAGGTCAGGGTTAGGCTGCGGGAATGGGAGGGTTAAGGTTAGGGAAGGGTTAAGGGTAGAGTTTAGTTAAACACTTACCTTTTGGCGGATGACTCTTCACGACAGGAGTCACATCACCAGCGCTTTCTACACTGCAGACTGTCAGCAACTGGCGGCCGTCTGCATCAGCTGTGGTACGACGGTGTTTGGAAATGAAGACCATTGTACATGCCCCAGACTCATTGAAGAGCAAAACTTTATTGCATACAACAATGAACAGACAATTGGATTAGATTCACGCTTAAGTGTGTGATCCGCAGGTGCGAATATGCCTGTATCCGCACCCACTTCTCCGGGCCCCTCTCTAGTTTTTAGGTGCCTAATGGCACTTAGGAATGTCCGAGGTGGCCCCATCTTACCCTCCTAAGGGAATATAGGAATCAGGTGTGAATTAAGGGGCTGATTCAGAGATGCGATTGCGAAAAAAACGCAAATATACGCACCTTTGCTAAGATCTTAGCAGGTTCCAGCCCACTGCAAAAACAGACACTCCCCTTGCAAACAGCGGTGGATCTTAAACTTAGACCACCATTGACTTGCCCTAACTATACGCTGTCATTTGGGATCTTAACTGACGTGGGAGCGATTGACATTTTTATGGCCCATTCAGTATTCTCCCTGGACATTGGGAGTCTGTTGATTGCTAAGTGTCATTATTCTGGGGAGCACAACATTCATATTAGTAACTCCCTACGATCCTAATCCAGTCAGTTAATTCAGATTTTAGGCAGAGATCTATATTGAGGTAGATAGATGGTTCTTTGCTGGTACTCTCATGCTCTGTGTTCTGTGTTCTTTCTCTCAGGCTTAAATTATATAAATTGATTCCTTGCAGCACAATAAATACAGTCATTCCATTCTAAACATGGCTCTGATTATTTCTACGTCTCATTTCTTATATATATATCTATATCGTGTCTATAATACAACGAATACATGAAAATATAATATGAATATATTTGTGACCATTAGTTAAGCTTCCAATACCTCATGTTTACTATCATTCACCTTCCAATACTCATATTTCTCTCACACATGTAACTGGGTATTGAAGGTGGCAAGTGACAGGGTTTAGCAGATGGCAAATAAAAGGGTATTGGATGAGACATATAATAGAGTATGGAAAATGGCAAATAAGGGTATTGACAGTGGCATGTAATGGTACTGAAGGTGGCATGTAACAGGGTATTGAAGGTGGCATGAAACTGGGTTTTGAAGGTGGTATGTAACTAGGTAATCAAGGTGGCGTGTAACATGGTACTGAAGGTGGCATGTAACAGGGTTTTAAAGGTGGCATGTAATTGGTTAATGAAGGTGGCATGTAACAGGGTATTGAAGGTGGCATGTAACAGGGTATTGAAGGTGGCATGTAACAGGGTATTGAAGGTGGCATGTGACTGTGTATTGAAGGTGGCATGTAACTGGTTAATGAAGGTGGCAATGTAACAGGGTATTGAAGGTGGCAATGTAACTGTGTATTGAAGGTGGCATGTAACTGGTTAATGAAGGTGGCATGTAACTGTGTATTGAAGGTGGCATGTAACTGGTTAATGAAGGTGGCATGTAACTGGTTAATGAAGGTGGCATGTAAATGGTTAATGAAGGTGGCATGTAACTGTGTATTGAAGGTGGCATGTAACTGGTTAATGAAGGTGGCATGTAACTGTGTAATGAAGGTGGCATGTAACAGTCTCGTCATCCGTGAGGTGGAAAACATGGCTCTTCCCGGAGGAAGAGCTGCTGCTTTAAATGAATATGAAGATGGGAAATTTTCCTTGAAATAAATCATTTCTTTTCCGTCCATCAGCTACAGGATAAGAGACAAATGGGACTGAGCTGAGAACTGCTTACACTGGAGCTTTCACAGCTCACTCACTATTTACATGTAAACAATGTAATCATTACTTTTTAATAGTGTGAGAAAGAACATTCGGATTGAGGGAAATCAGCAGATTTTGCCAGTAGCATTAGCACTCAGCATATTCCTCATAAACCCACACTTATTATGGGTTGTAGTAGTCATGAACAATAGGAGTCCATCTGGCGTGATTCCTGTAGGAAGTAGCGTCAGTGATTGTCAGCTCTTTGGAATATAATCACTCTGTTCCATTCTATTGTAAATAACACAATTGGATCCTAATGATAACGCCCTATGCAGACATCATTCTGTTGCTTCTAGATGCCAATGTATCATCATTTTGACCTGAAGCTTTTCCTAGGGATTAAAGAGACCTAGCACCGGCCCTGGGTAGCAGTATATGGGAAAAGTCCACTTGCAAATGGTGACAGAAGTGTCATAGTAACATAGAAACATAGAATCATAGAAAGTGATGGCAGATAAGAGCCACATGGCCCATCCAGTCTGCCCATTGTATTATATTATTAGATATATTATAATAATATTATATAAAACTATACTGACCCTAGATCCTATTTACCCTCAATTTAGTTTGAGATTTAGGATATCCTTATATTTATCCCCAGCATGTTTACACTGTTCTCCTGTGTTACCTCTACCCCTCAGATGGGAGAATATTCCACTTATCTATCACAGGGTTGCCGACTCTACCGGAATGTCCGGGAAACTCCCGAAATTCGTGCAGTTCTCCCGGTATCTCGGGAGAGGCGGCAAATCTCCCGCAAGAGATTTCATGGAAACCACGGCCTCAAGTCCTGCCCCCTGCCTAGCAACACTAGTATACATCTGCCCGGCGCATGGGCAAATCGGCTGAAAAGCACATAGGATCAGGCCCTATGTGCTGAGCGCTGCCTAACCTGCTATTAGTCACTGACAGCTTGGCGCTATGGCTCCTGGTCATAGGCGTATCTATAACGGGTGCAGGGTGTGCAGTGCACACGGGCCCCTCAGAACAGGGGGCCCTGTGACATGTATCCTCCACCCAGGGTTGGCAGGGGAAGGGGGGCCATTCGGCATCTATTGCTTCCCTCTAAGATTTTCCAGAGTTAAGAAATAGATGCCGAATGAGCCCCCCCTACCCCTGCGGTGGGACTGTCCCTATTCGCGGGCCAAAAAGTGGTCGGGCTAACAGCATAGTTAGGCTACGCCCCTTTTGAGGTCCATGAATCGGGACAGTCCTGTCTCAGATAAGGGGGGGGGGCATGTACAAATCCTGCACAAGGGCCCCCTCCCTTCTTAAAACGCCCCTGCTCCTGGTGTATCTTCTGTTGGTGCAAGTTGATGGCACAAGACATGGCACCTGGCCCATACCGCATCTACAAAAATTTTATAGCAACTATTGATATTTTAACTAAAGGGCGTTATTTTGTGCATGACGTGATGCCAGCATAAAAGAGGGGCTAGAACAAGACCGGGCACATTTACATCTACTAATATTCGCTTTTCATAGTATAAAAACGGGACTCACATTAGCAAATGATGCCCAATTACCAACAAAACACAGCCTTTGTAATTTAATTATGAGCTGAACTATGTATCAAAACACACACATTAGCCTCATGCCTTAGATGAGATCATTAGCTGCAGTGTAAATATATTTTCTTTCATTAGCTAAGTGGCATAATTGAGTTTCGGAAACCTACCATTTATTTTGGTAACTGGGGACTTGGCATCAAACTGTGAGATCTTTGTTATAAAATCCTCTGGCAATTGCTCCTAACAAACAAAGACAGAGTTTTTCAACCACATAATAATAATACAATCACCTGTACAGACACAGGGTCATTTAGTGTTAATAACAGAATATGACACAGTATAATCAGCGTGCCATATTGTATAATTGTCTGCTTCTTTAAGAATTAGATGTAGGACTGCTGCTAAGTTAATCATATTTCATTGAGCCAGTGTATAAAGTGTATAAAATGCTACTTGAACAGATAATAAGGTCCATTTATTTAAAGAAACAATCCTTCTCCAGTACAACAACCAGGCAACATTTTATATCTCTGTTCTGGCAGCTCTCAGAGAGGATTCTAGCTAACAGGTTCCTTGGGGGTGTGACTCTGCTTATTAAGTCCCACCCTGCAATGCAATCACGTGATCCATACCATTGTGAAGTGAGATGGCAGAACCAGGATACATTTACATTGATATGAGTTCTCATGGACCATCTCCCTGCTTCACAATGATGTAGATCCCAGCAATGAGGCATGTCTTGATGACACATATCGCATAATAACGCTGTGGAGAGGAAGAGAGGGAGAGAGGAGGAGAGGGAGAGGAGGAGAGGAAGAGGCAGAGGGGAAGAGAGAGAGAGAGGCAGAGGAAGAGAGAGAGAGAGAGAGAGAGAGAAAAAGGGAGAGAAAGAGAGAGGAAGAGAGGAAGAGGGTACGAGGGAGAGGGAACGCGGGAGGGGGAGAAAGGAAGG
>WWET01000100.1:695410-710095 GCA_011038615.1 Limnodynastes dumerilii
CTACATGTTATAACTAAGACTATTTATAAAAATAATAATAATAATATTTTGAAAAAAAAAACATATATATATATAGTATCTCTCACCAACTGTCACACAAACTTATATACATAATAAAATTGCATCAATTTGTGGTAAGAATAGATCTATTAGAAAACTTACTGTTTACAGATATCTGGATGGCAATGCTAATATACTTTTCTCTTCAAATGCCGGAAGTCAGTGGTGTAGACTACCTCTCTCCATTATCAGTGCAACCTAGTTTCCGCCACACAATACACACTGCATTCTAGTGACCACCTTATAATACAGACTGCATCGTTGTGACTGCCCCACACACACAAACACTGCATCTTAGTGACCAGCTTACAAGACATAATGCATCCTAGTGACAACATACAACAGAGACTGCATCCTAGTGAGTCCCACAGAATACACACTGCATCTTAGTGACCAACTTGCAATACACACTGCATGCTAATGACCAAGATACCATACAGACTGCTACCTAGTGAGTACCATAGAATACACTCTGCATTTTGGTGACTGCCAAAAAATACAGATTGCATCCTAGTAAGCACCACACAATGCAGATGACATTTCTGTTCTGGATATTTTCCCATCCAGTCAGGAGGTGTTAGGGTTCAGCCTTGTTCAGAATTGACATATTTGGAGACTTCACATATTTGCACAGTAATAAGAACAGGTCCAGCTGTGGGAATCAGCCCTTCATAATGTCCAAATTATTTAAACTGCATTTTACAGTAGGCTGACCCCAGTCACATTTACATTAGTAGCATAGAAGTTAGCATTATTATAGTGATTTAAACGTAGTTAAAGCAGTAAGTTTAATTCATAACAGCAACTCCCAACAACAGTTTAGAAACCCAGCGTGCGGCTCAGATGGCAACACCGGTCTCTCTGTGGTTATACAGGAAATACAACACTCACCTTCAGGTCCAGGTCTTTATAAATCTGAGGCCTCAGGAGACTCAGTAGATATGACGCTCTGGAGAACTTAAAACCTGTTTGATTGAACACAAGTTGTATATAAAGATCATTCAAACTGTAATTCATTCACATATGAGTTGGAGAAATGTTATTTAATCGGTGCTGTCTTAATAAAAGGGCATTTGTCATGGCATGATAAGGACTGGATTCTAATATCCCATTCTTATGGCGTCAGATCCCTGAGCAGAGGATGAGTAGGCATCTACCCTTGCAAACACGCAAGATCAGCATGTATCGTATGTGCGATCGCACCACTATCCAATTCCCTAGCACCAGTGCTTTTTTTTTGTCATAGAATGCACCGGATTGGAGTTCCGGCACCTTTTTTCCATGGATTGCCCAAGTTTTAAAAGTTTTAAAGTTTCAGCGGCAAAATCATTAAAACGGTGCATGCGGCTGATTGTGTGTCGACTCCGATGCATGCGTACTTTGTCCTCACTGGTTGTGATGGCGCAGCTCGGCTTGTGACACTGCTTAGCAATTGCTACCCTACCCTTCCGGTGGAAGGTGTTGGAAGTGTCATTACTATTCCGTCTAACTGTTTAAAACTTCATTAACTTCATTAGATATTATTTATTAACAAGTTTTTATATAGATATCAGATTATGTAGCATTTTATAAAGAATATTTCACATTAGTGAAATTAGTGCCTAGGGTTAATTTAATCAACAGCCAATTAACCTACCAGCACGGGGAGAAACCCACACAGACACAGGGACAACATGCAAACACCACACAGATAAGGCCTGGTTCGGGAATCGAACTCATGACCTCACCACTGGGAGACACAATGCTACTCACTGAGCCACCAGTTTCTGTTTTGTAAGGTGTTGTGTGAATATAATATATCTCTATAACTAAGGGAGCCCCCAAAAAGTACATCACACGTGAGCCTAGGATAGTAAGTCATTGTTATAGAAAGATATTCTCCCTTATATTGTAACGTTTGCCTACAAAATGTATTCTTAGAACAAACACTTTGAATAATACACTAGATGCTCATATATATAACCCAAGGCATAGGCTGAGCTATAATAAAGGCAGCAGGGTGCAGTATGTTACGCTGATGTGGTGTCACGAGGGAGAGGAACAGAAGAAAAGTGAGAGAGAGTGGAAGAGCTGACAGGACGGGAGATAGAGAAGACAAAGCCGATGGATCAGGGAGAGAGTCAGGAGCAGGAGAAATGTATTTATTTTCTACCATTTTTTTTATTTTACTATTACTATGAATGTTGTGTTAAATGTCGGCATTACGAAGGGGGTTCCATGCCAAACTTTTAACGGCCAACATGGCACAATGGAATCAGTTACTATGGTCACCAAGTTTGTTTGTTGTTTTTCAAAAATCAGTTAATTCATAAAAAAATACCAGGTGAGTGACAGTTGGAAGCTCAGGAGCGGATTATTTTGTGCCTGGTGGAATGGGTCATGTTGGAGGGTCCATGTGTGCTGTTAGTTATGCCGCTGGATCAAATTAAAAAGGTAACTAGAATATGTGCACCAATAATACAACAGCTTCTTCCTAAGCATTTCCTACAGAGATATAATCATGTCATAAACGAATGGCCACTGTCAGGCACATCTGAAGCACGGGATTTACCTAGGGAGATAATGATGTTTTCTGTTATACATTAAAAGGTTATTCTGTTTTGGTCTCCTTGGTATTTTTTTTTTTCATTATAATTCAAAGCAGAATCTGATGCATGCAGCCGCTGTGATAATGAATCTGCAATGGCTGCTAAGTAATGACAGACAATTAGGAAGGAAACAGATAAGTTCACTCAAAGAAACATTCACAGTAGTTTGTCAGGAGATAAGCGTCTAATCTGGGCTTTGTAAAACAAATGCACGGTTCTTTTTATTACTAAACGCCAGTATCAAAACGCTTTATAAAAGTCGGGATCCAGGCAGAATATTTTTACCAAAAATATATGCGGTGACAGGAAAAGACATATAAATAAAGATGTTATTGCAATGCACCTGGAATAATCTCCTCGGTAACCGCTGCTCCACCAATCACATGACGCCTCTCTAGAACCACAGCGTTTAATCCAGCTTTCTGCAGATAAGCCGCCTACAAGCTCATAAAACACAGCAGGAAAATATTCAGTTTATTGTTACATTTGCATATATACCCATAATAACATGCAATGCAAGAAAGAAGAGGTAATAACATTTATTTTTTCAGTAAAACGGGACTCAAACCCCTTTTTTTTTTTTTTTTGCAAAGCTCAAGTTCTTGTGAGATTAAAGATGTCTAAAATGTATCTTGCGACACGGCTAAACTTACGCCACTGATCAGGACTGAGGGGATATTACTATGATTACAGACAGGGGACCTGATTCAGAGTTTAAAGCTATACGGCCTATACTGAGTGCCGCAGAAACAACAAACTCACAATAGCCCAAAGCAAAACTGCGCAGTCGTTTAAAATACCCGCAGTCAGAGCTCTACAGGCTCCAGCTTGGGTTGCGGTGGTGTAGCCTAAACAAAGATTAGGGGTTTTTTTGTATTTTTTTGTATTTTAAATTGTAAAAATGATCCCCTCCCCTCGATATAAAACTTTTTAACCGTAACATTTAAAGAGAGTGTCCACTGTGTGTTAATCATGTAATAGAAAGGGGGAATTAAATAGCAAAGTAGTTGTAAATGGGATAGGCAAATGTTAAGAAGTAGGTTGAGGAATTTGGTACGTTGTCTGCAGAGGTGAATTTTAAGGGAGTGTTTGAAAGTTTGGAGAGTAGAGCATAGTCTTATGGGTGAGGAAGGTTATTCCAGAGAGTGGGTGCAGCCCGGGAGAAGTCCTGTAGCCGGGAATAAGTTGCCTGTAAGTAAATTATGGACCTGATTCAGAGACTGGAAATAAGGCCCTGATCCTGAGCTACGGCCGCCGTCGCTAGTACGGAGTAGAGCATTATGGGTGAGGAAGGTTATTCCAGAGAGTGGGTGCAGCCCGGGAGAAGTCCTGTAGCCGGGAATAAGTTGCCTGTAAGTTAAGTATGGACCTGATTCAGAGACTGGAAATAAGGCCCTGATCCTGAGCTAAGCTAGCCTAACAGCAGCCTGTGATTAACCCCAGCAGTGCCTAACAGCAGCCTGTGATTAACCCCAGCAGTGCCTAACAGCAGCCTGTGATTAACCCCAGCAGTGCCTAACAGCAGCCTGTGATTAACCCCAGCAGTGCCTAACAGCAGCCTGTGATTAACCCCAGCAGTGCCTAACAGCAGCCTGTGATTAACCCCAGCAGTGCCTAACAGCAGCCTGTGATTAACCCCAGCAGTGCCTAACAGCAGCCTGTGATTAACCCCAGCAGTGCCTAACAGCAGCCTGTGATTAACCCCAGCAGTGCCTAACAGCAGCCTGTGATTAACCCCAGCAGTGCCTAACAGCAGCCTGTGATTAACCCCAGCAGTGCCTAACAGCAGCCTGTGATTAACCCCAGCAGTGCCTAACAGCAGCCTGTGATTAACCCCAGCAGTGCCTAACAGCAGCCTGTGATTAACCCCAGCAGTGCCTAACAGCAGCCTGTGATTAACCCCAGCAGTGCCTAACAGCAGCCTGTGATTAACCCCAGCAGTGCCTAACAGCAGCCTGTGATTAACCCCAGCAGTGCCTAACAGCAGCCTGTGATTAACCCCAGCAGTGCCTAACAGCAGCCTGTGATTAACCCCAGCAGTGCCTAACAGCAGCCTGTGATTAACCCCAGCAGTGCCTAACAGCAGCCTGTGATTAACCCCAGCAGTGCCTAACAGCAGCCTGTGATTAACCCCAGCAGTGCCTAACAGCAGCCTGTGATTAACCCCAGCAGTGCCTAACAGCAGCCTGTGATTAACCCCAGCAGTGCCTAACAGCAGCCTGTGATTAACCCCAGCAGTGCCTAACAGCAGCCTGTGATTAACCCCAGCAGTGCCTAACAGCAGCCTGTGATTAACCCCAGCAGTGCCTAACAGCAGCCTGTGATTAACCCCAGCAGTGCCTAACAGCAGCCTGTGATTAACCCCAGCAGTGCCTAACAGCAGCCTGTGATTAACCCCAGCAGTGCCTAACAGCAGCCTGTGATTAACCCCAGCAGTGCCTAACAGCAGCCTGTGATTAACCCCAGCAGTGCCTAACAGCAGCCTGTGATTAACCCCAGCAGTGCCTAACAGCAGCCTGTGATTAACCCCAGCAGTGCCTAACAGCAGCCTGTGATTAACCCCAGCAGTGCCTAACAGCAGCCTGTGATTAACCCCAGCAGTGCCTAACAGCAGCCTGTGATTAACCCCAGCAGTGCCTAACAGCAGCCTGTGATTAACCCCAGCAGTGCCTAACAGCAGCCTGTGATTAACCCCAGCAGTGCCTAACAGCAGCCTGTGATTAACCCCAGCAGTGCCTAACAGCAGCCTGTGATTAACCCCAGCAGTGCCTAACAGCAGCCTGTGATTAACCCCAGCAGTGCCTAACAGCAGCCTGTGATTAACCCCAGCAGTGCCTAACAGCAGCCTGTGATTAACCCCAGCAGTGCCTAACAGCAGCCTGTGATTAACCCCAGCAGTGCCTAACAGCAGCCTGTGATTAACCCCAGCAGTGCCTAACAGCAGCCTGTGATTAACCCCAGCAGTGCCTAACAGCAGCCTGTGATTAACCCCAGCAGTGCCTAACAGCAGCCTGTGATTAACCCCAGCAGTGCCTAACAGCAGCCTGTGATTAACCCCAGCAGTGCCTAACAGCAGCCTGTGATTAACCCCAGCAGTGCCTAACAGCAGCCTGTGATTAACCCCAGCAGTGCCTAACAGCAGCCTGTGATTAACCCCAGCAGTGCCTAACAGCAGCCTGTGATTAACCCCAGCAGTGCCTAACAGCAGCCTGTGATTAACCCCAGCAGTGCCTAACAGCAGCCTGTGATTAACCCCAGCAGTGCCTAACAGCAGCCTGTGATTAACCCCAGCAGTGCCTAACAGCAGCCTGTGATTAACCCCAGCAGTGCCTAACAGCGGCCTGTGATTAACCCCAGCAGTGCCTAACAGCGGCCTGTGATTAACCTCCGCAGTGCCTAGCAGCATCCTGTGATTGACCCCTGCAGTGCCTAATAGCCAGCCCTGTGATTTAATCTCGAATTACCTTAGTGCTACATAGTTCATTGTTTAGTAGCAGTGCCTAATAGCTAGCCCTGTGATTTAATCTCGAATTACCTTAGTGCTACATAGTTCATTGTTTAGTAGGTTTGATTGTGTGTTAAAGGGCTTAACCCTTAGTTGACAAAGGGACTGGTTTCCGTCCCTAAAGTTTGTTATGACGTTTGGTAGAGCCGTAAGTTAGCAGGTGAGTGGTGAATAGCAGTTCGGCAGACAGGCCAGTGCGCAGGAGACCAGGTAGGTTGGTCACAGGTAGGTGGTAAGTATTGCATTGTATGCTAGAGGTAGGCTGTTGTGTTCTCTTCTAGGGAATCGGGTGTGGAGTTTGGAGTCGTCTAGACTAACGGTGAGTATAACTCCTTACCTGTTTGGGTGTTCCGCATCCCACGGGCACAGACGGAATAGTAGGCGCGCGAGATATTCCATCCGTTCGCCAGACATTGGCGACAAAGGGGGTCTGAGGCTCCGGCCAGTGATGACCATCACCCTGCCAGTGGACTAACATTTGATTTGCCTCCACAGGGTGCTCTAGCGTGCTGGCAGAGCAGTAATTGTTTTTCTTCCTTAGGTAAGGAAGAGGCCCGGACCCCGAAGCAGAGGAAATCAGTGTTGTATTTTCCGGCGGCCGTCAGAAGCTGGTAGGACCCTTGGGGCAGGGTTGTGGGTGGCCGTCTAAGGGGGGAAACAAGTTCTAGTCTCACAATATCACTATCAAGGCACTGCACAAAAGGGGTTTGTCCTATACAACCAATGGGGTTTGTCCTGTGAATAGCTCCACCCATGGGTGTGTCTAGTGCTACCAGCAAAATTATTTTTCAGTATAAATGGCGGCATCCGTATTTATTTATTGTTAAATTGTCAGTGAATAAATCCTTTCAGCATTATTGTGGAGACTGTGAATAGGATCCGGTGACTTCTTCATCTTTATAGAAAAGATAACAGTAGGTGACACTGCATCTGATTAACAAGAGACCAAAGTGTATTTTTCATTTCTGTCTCCATTATTGAAGTCATGTTGTCTTAGATAACTGCCAGTCTTTGATTACATTTTGGGCTTCATGAAAATGGCCGCCTCCATAGGCCTCAATGCAGAGAAAAAGGACACGACTTTTAAATTCTGTCTCATACTTCAATGACTTCTGGAACTGAATCATCATCAGGGAGATTGCCAACACTTCAGGAAGTCAGGAAGATCATCCATTCTTCAAGAAATCTCATTGATTCACTATTCACAGAGTTGGCAACTGTGGTCCTAGTTCAAATGTACATGGCACCACCTTTTTACTCCCATTTCCCGCCCCCTCCTATAGAATATGGAGTGACATCTTATGCAATCTATGTACAGAAATGGTGCGTAGATAGTGTAAATCAGCTCCTACGCATACATAGTAGGTCAATTCTTAAAATAACGTATATGAGACGAAATCTACATAACTGTGAATCCGGACCAGAATGACTATCACTGTCCCTTGGCTGACTGCCATATATTATTGACAGGGCAAAAGCTGAGCAATGCAAGTAAACATTGAAAACCAAATAGTGTGTGTCCCAAAGGTAGATTTTAACCAGTGTTTAACATCAGTGGGCGAGTGACGACAATATAGTGCATAGTTGCCAACTCTCCCTGAATATCAGGGAGACTCCCTGAAGATTGGGTAATCTCCCTGACTCCCAGAAGTGTTTGGTAATCTCCCTGATTCTAATTTCATCCATTGAGGTCTATGGAGATGACCAATTTCATGGAGGCCAAGATGTAATGAAAGAATCTTTTTAATCAGCTGCAGCGTCACTTTTAGCTTTTCTATAAAGATAGTAATGAAAGTATTCACTGGCAATTTAATAATCCATAAATACTGACATTTTTATTGTAAAATAGTTTTCCTGGCAGTGCTAGATACACCTATGGGTGGAGCTATTCACAGGACACACCTCTTTGGCACTACAGGACACACCCCTTTGGTGCAGAGCCTTGATAGTGCTCTTACAATCTCCCTGATATTCATTTGCAAAAGTAGGCAGCCATGATATAGTGTTTCATCATCATGTGACTTAAACTTAGTCAAACAAAGTAACAAGGCAATGAGGATAGCAACTCAGATGCTTGGTTGTAGGGAGAGGAATTAGCAGCAGAGAGAAAGAGAGAGTAGTGGTGATATTTCTTTATAGGTCATTGGTGCGGCCTCACCTGGAATGCTGGGGTCAGTTCTGGAGCCGTATCTCCAGAAGGTCATAAATACATTAGAGACTGTGCAGAGGAGAGCATCTAAAATGGTGCATGGCCTGTGTCACACAGCATATAGGGAGAGTCTAGAGGAAGTAACATGTATAGCTTGGAGCAGAGAAGGGCCAGGGGAAATCTTTCACATATTTAAAGGGGTGTAACTAGGTACAGGAGGGGGCTTTATAGGAAGAGGTGTAATAGAACACCAGGGCATGACTATAAACTGGAGGGTGGTAGATTCAGAGGAACTGTACAGAAAAATGACGTCACTGAAAGGGTGATAGATAAGTGGAATAACCTCCCATCTGAGGGGGTAGAGGGTAACACAGTATAACGGTTTAAACATGCTGGGGATAAATGTTTCGTATAATTTTAAATAAACAACTGGACAGACTGAATGTTACACACACATACACACACATGAAAGTACATATGAAGATAGCAAAAGATGTAACTATGAAAGTTAAGATCGATTCCTGATTATTTGTTGTGTAAATTAAGCTCTCCTCATGTACAGCTGTATGGGTGCAGCAGGTTTTAGTGTCTGCAAATGTTTTTGTCTTAGAACTGCACATGCCCAAAAAATCTGTGCGCAAATGTGTTTGATGATAAGTTGTACGCATCTGGACACACACCACCTTATGTTCAGGGATAGAAGGCAAAGTTCGGCAAGGGCTGGGCGTGTGCGCACACAAGTTAGGTGTAACGCTGAGTTGCAAAATATATATAATATATATAAAATAAGTATATGCCATTACACTGCCCTGGCCTGGTACGGAATGCGGGACACATGCGATACTGCGTTAAGGTCTGGATAAGTAAAAAAATATCAACAGCGCTATTTCTAGATGATAATATTCTGCAAATCGCATGCATCCTTTTCTATAGTATTTTCTTGGTGAACACACATGCAAATAGTTTCCTAAAGTCTCTGCAAGAAGGAGTTAAGGCCAGAGAGATGCTCACAGATCAGCGACATCTGCTCCACAACAGCAAGAACACACACACTACACAAAGAAGCAGCATGCAAGGGGCACATTTACCTCCTCCAATGATCACAGCATCATATTTCAGCTTCAGCTGCCCGGCTATTTTGGAATAACCTCTTTTTCCCAGGCATTGGACTGTTCTCATACACTGCAAATTCATCGCCGGCATGGTCAGACCTCCAGCTACTCACACCCTGGCTGCGGATGTCCTGTTGTTTTGACAAGTGGACTTTGAAACTCGTTTTGCCAATGAACCTGAACTTCACAGGACTTTAAGTCTTGGATTCAATGGCTGCAGAGTCTGTGCAAAAAGTGCAAGCAACAAGCACTTCATATGTAACAAGGGGCCGGACTGGAAAGTGATCCCACCAAGTATTTGTGCCATGTGTGGTTTTTTTTGAGTAGATTCTTTACTCGCACTCAGAACAAAATAGAAGATGGAGATGTGTTTCCTCAGGGGCCTCATTTAAGTTTGGAAGAAGTACAATAAAAATGTAAATGTTTTTCTTGATAAGTCGTGTTGGAATGCCGGGGAATTCAGCCTCTACAATATGTCTCTACAAACCCTGGACGGATCATTTTTCCCTGCAGTGTAGAGTTGCACTAAGCCACATCCCCTTCCAAATCTTATTATAGTTTATTGTGTTAAACAAGTAAATGGTGAAGGCCTTGGACTCGATCGAGAATCAAGAAATGTGGATGTTAGGCATAAATACATTAGAGACTGTGCAAAGAAGAGCAACTGAGGAGCTAAACATGTATAGCTTGGAGCAGAGAAGGGAGAGGGGGGACATGATAGCAGCTTTCACATATATCAAGGGTTGTGACCAGCTAGAGGAGGGGCATTATATAAAGGAAGAGGTGTAATGGAACACGAGGGCATGAATATAAACTGGAGGGTGGTAGATTCAGAGGAAATGTGCGGAAAAATGACTTCAATGAAAGGGTGATAGATAAGTGGAATATTCTCCCATCTGAGGTGGTTGAGGCCAATACAGTAGAACAGTGTAAACATGCTTGGGATAAAAATAAGGATATCCTAAATCTCAAACTAAATTGAGGGTAAATAGGGTCTGGGGTCAGTATGGTTCTAAATAAAAAAATTGGGCAGACTGGATGGGCCGTGTGGCTCTTATCTGCCGTCATTTTCTGTTTCCCTCACTCGGCATAAGACAAACGTTGGCATTTCAATACAGAGCATGTGCGTGCTTCAGGCTTCTAGAACAGATCCGGATCCTCGGGTTCCAGGCTTCCGCACTGAAACCCTTTCCCATAGTGGGGGGAGGGCGATCCGCAATGTTCAGCCTTAACATAGGATTCTCATTTATGCTCCAGCTCTTGTTTCCGTAACGCTGGTGTATAAAATGTATGCGTTCAGGAGTGTACACGCGAGGGGGAGTGGTCTTGCACACTGATTAGCTAACGGAACTCACACAGCAGCATGTGACCACAGTTTCAACCTATTAGTGTTATTAGTGGAGTTGTCTTCCATACAGCAAGTTTTATGAATTACTATTAATTTACTCCGTTAAAGTCATACTGGATGTATAGCATACTGCGCATGCGTAGGAAATTTTTTTTACGTAATCCACGTATCTTTTCCTTACATAGACTGCGTATATGCGGTCTTAAAGACGCATATAAGCAATGGGCCTGATCCAGACGCCCGGCGGTAATAAGACGATCTGCGCATGCGCCGGGCAGATGTTGCCTGGTATAGCTGCGTAAAACATCCGATCCTGGATCGGGCGTCCATAGCTACAGCATAGTAACACTGGAGGGGGGCGTCCCCCAGCGTTACTAGGCGGAAGTTATGGCAGGTAGGCGGGGGGAGGGAGGGTAATGAGGCTGGGAGGGCGGCGTTAACGTACTAACGCCGCCATCCCAGCGTATTAACGTATCAACGCCGCCGTCCCAGCGTATTAACATTGGCTTACGGCGCCTGAAGTTAGGGTAGCCTTCAGCCCGCGTAAGCAACTGTTTATACGCAGAGGCAAGGGGGGAGTGTCGGGTGAGGGAAGCGATGGTACGCTGAGCAGTCTGGATACGGCCCAATCTACGCAAGGAAAAGATACGTAGATTACGTAAAAAATTTACTACGCTTGCGCAGTAGTAAAAAACCGCTAAACTTCACTATTATAACCATATTAGAAACACTAAATAAAAAAACATCTTCCACATTTTAGGGGATCCGGGATCTGGATTGAGTTTCTTGTGTGCGAGATGTAAAATGTAAGGTAGCCAATGGTTACTTGTATAAGTGCGTCTGATTAACAGTGCAGCCTGGCACATGGGGATTTCTTAGAATTTCTGGCTCAGGGATCTGATCACATAAAACTCTGAATGGATCCCACAGAAAGTGACTCGTAATTAATGGAATAAATGTATCACACGGTAATAGATTTTTGTGGTCTGAATATATTTTCGCACACCTGTCTATTAACCTATCAATGGATTTGAGCAACCATCATTTTGTGTCAGTGTATTTGGAAGCCTGTGTAACAGCTGACAGGGATTAGTCCACAGCAGCTATTTGGGATTCCAGCTCAAAGTGACCACGATGCTACTTATCACGTACGCTTCCAGTTCATCCAGTACTATTATTTATTTCATTATCAGCAGGTTTTTTATATAGCGCTAAGTACCGACAAAGAATAAAGAAAGACTAATCTTACCCTGCAAAGTATGCTGTTTATGGCGCACTAAATGTCATAATATCACATATTAAATAAGCCAATAGTACAATATGCAATTTAGTGAAAAAAGGTACATATTTAATGAATCAAGCGCAAAACATGCTAAAATAGATACAAAATGGCGAAAAATGTTACAAATTTTCACATGAACTGCTGAAAAATACAAAAGTAACCACAAGCAAGAGCTTGTAGAAGTAACATGTACACATTAAGAAATTGCTACATAGCTGGGACTGCCTAACTACATTTATGCATTACCAAATCTAGCCCTAGCCAGCGAAACTAGTGGCCTCACGGCCAGCACTTTGCCTCTACTGAGGCTCGTATCTGTCCCTGTGCCTATGCTAGGTTAAGAAATACAGTCCCAGCCATGAGTTCTTACACCGTTGGAGTTCAAGAAAAGCACCCCCGCCGGAGCACTCGGAGGAGGCCCGTGATCCCTGACGCGCGTTTCGCCAAGGCTGCAGTGTTTTATATATCGCTATCAGATTACATACATACATTCTAAAGTCCCTAACACAAAAAAAAATTAGAGTGAATTTATTCAGCAGCCAATTAACCTACCAGCATGTTTTTGGAGAGTGGGAGGAAACTGGAGCACCCAGAGGAAGTCCATGCAGACATGGGGGAGAACGTACAATAACTGCTATCTGTTAATCCTATTCTTTTAATCACCAGCAGCACTGTGAGCTTAGCACTTAAAACGAGGTGGACATTTGAGCAAAACTATGGACCAGCGATAGTTGGTTTGACTGGGAGATCACAAACCATGGAAGTGTATACAACCCTCACTGTGGGAAACAGGAGATAATTCGTCATGTAGCCAGATGCAGCCACTATAAAGACTTTTCAAACGGTCTATATTAACCTACAAACTGATTTAAGCAACCACCATTTTGTGTAACTATTTTTTATATAAACGTAACTTTATAATTCCGTGATTACTAAATACATTATACAGTTCTCCTAATTTCTCCATATTCCAGAATCCAGTAAACATGATATTAGAACATTCTATAGTCCGATATAAGGCATAATACACAGATTTGAAAGGCATGTATAGGCAAGTTGTATATATTTCTATATATATATGAAATACAATCCAGTGGACTAGACAGGGTTTAGAAAGGACTCAGTAGCAGTGTGTGACCATAGACCACCAATATGTATACATAGCTGAGGTCAATCTCTAGAGTAGGCCTGGCCAAGCAGGTGTTGTGAAACTACAAGTTCCAGCATGCTTTGTCTGCATGGGCATAGCGGATACCTGACAAAGCATGCTGGCACTCGTAGTTTCAGGACACCTGAAGAGACATAGGTTGGCCAGGCCAGATTTTACATCTATTCCAATCTGCAATGTATCTTAACCTTTGTCTTTATGCTTTACAAGACTGTGTGAGAGAGAACAGTTGTTTTATGGTGTGCTCACAGCAGGGGTATGCGAGAGGGCTCCCAGAGCTTGCGAGAGAGGTCATGGCACTGTTGTATGATGAACTCTGGGGGAATAATGCCCAGGTGCATGGTCAGCAGCTCGTAGCATTTCACCAGCTCGTTTGGGTGGTTTTTGCTGTAATATCGAAGTAATTTCCTAGATGTGAGAAACAAAGAGGGAAAATCATCTTAACGCACTCCCGGGCCAGATTTACTAAGCTGCAGGAAAGGAAAAGTGGAGAGGTTACCCGTAGCAACCAATCAGATCCTAATGGACAATCTCTAATGTGTAATAGGAAAGTGAGAGCTAGAATCTGATTGGTTGCTATAGGCAACATCTCCACTTTTTATAACTAGGGTTTAAACCAAAAAAACAGTGAGACAGAGACAGAGAGAGAGAGAGAGCGGGGAGCAGGGCGGAGGAGAGAGGAGAGAGCGGGGAGCAGGGCGGAGGAGAGAGGAGAGAGCGGGGAGCAGGGCGGAGGGGAGGGGGGAGAGCGGGGAGCAGGNNGGGGAGCAGGGAGGAGGAGAGCGCGGGGAGCAGGGCGGAGGTGAGCGCGGGGAGCAGGGCGGAGGTGAGCGCGGGGAGCAGGGCGGAGGTGAGCGCGGGGAGCAGGGAGGAGGAGAGCGCGGGGAGCAGGGCGGAGGTGAGCGCGGGGAGCAGGGCGGAGGTGAGCGCGGGGAGCAGGGCGGAGGTGAGCGCGGGGAGCAGGGAGGAGGAGAGCGCGGGGAGCAGGGCGGAGGTGAGCGCGGGGAGCAGGGCGGAGGTGAGCGCGGGGAGCAGGGCGGAGGTGAGCGCGGGGAGCAGGGAGGAGGAGAGCGCGGGGAGCAGGGCAAGGCAAAAGGATTTTGGCAATGATACAGACTACATAGTGCCACTGACTGTATCATTGCTGGATTAGTTACTGTCACTATTGTGACCAGAACAGCTTAGTTTCAGCCATCGGAAACACCGGAGACATTTGGGGAACTTTGTCTATTTACAATCCCTGTTATCCCCCTGTAGATATAACACGTGTCCCTTAGTCTATCGTCACTTGTCAGCGCACGGTGCAGGAAACGCGGAGACATTTCTGCTGAATAATGAAGACGTGAAGGAAGACGCAGGACGAGTCTCTGCATCGTATTAACATTTAAACCAGACCCTGAAAAAGCCATTAAATAGAAACTCTCACAGGAGCACTTCCCAAAAGAAAATATTAGAATATCCTCACACGCAGAG
>WWET01000100.1:710138-721339 GCA_011038615.1 Limnodynastes dumerilii
GGGGGTGGGGGGGGGGGGACAGTCTAAGAAAGAAAGGAGAAGTTATGGTCCCAATCGCAGATCATTACCTATAATATTCTCCTGCGAGCATCCCTATGGGCGCAGAGTCGTCTCCTAGCACAGGGGCATCCATAGATTCCAGTTTATCCCCCTGTTGTATAAAGAAAAGCCAGAGAGACACAAATGTAATATAAACACATGCTGGAAGTGGATCTTCTACACAGAGATTTGCTTCACCAGATGCTGATCTTTATTGTCATCAGATCATGTATACAGCAGTTCATGTTAAAGTCCAGCAATTAACAATAAGAGACATAATATAGTCTCGGATCCCTGCAACTTACAAACAGACAGTTCCCTCTCTAAACAGCAGCCACTAAGCTAGTGTCGGTCGCCTTGGCAATAGCACAAACCAGTTATTTAAGGTCTCCCCAGCTCTTACTAAAGCTCCATACACACCACAGTTTTTTAAACGATGGACGACATTACAGAACATTTTTATTGCCCATCAGGCTGCATACACACTACAAACGATTCTCTGTTGAGCCTTCAGTACTGAATGGCTGGATCGTTTAGATTAAACTTTTTAAAAGATGCGATCAAACGATTTTGTGTCCTTTACAACAATCAGCCATGATCATTACAGCGTACACACATGCGCGATATCGCTCCAAACACTCCTTTCACGGGTGTTTTGAACGGTTATCGGTTAAAAAAAAACTGTAGTGTGTATGGGGCTTAACTAGTTAGACCCTGGTCTTCCACCTGCAGGTTCTGTGTGAATGAGTCTGTGCGGGATTAAATCTGTCTGTAGAGGAGATTCCAGGAGGCTGAGCTTCCACAACCTGGTTCAGACCCTACCATTAGGACGTTTCAAGCGTTGTGAGTTCCGACTGCGAAGGCTCGCATTGCGATTTAGGGACATCCGAAAGCGGTTTTTCAGCTGTCCCTATTTCGAATGCGAGCCCTCTCAGAATTCTTTTTTTATGAATGGTTGAGTATGTGATTTGCACACTCACCCATTTATTTTTGGAAGCAGCACCGCTGGGGACTTAGGGTTAGGCAACGTGGGGGGAAGGACTTTGGATTAAGCTGCAGGGGGGGATTTAGGGTTTGGGTTGGGGGAACTCACCTTTCGAAGCACTGTGTTCATTGCTCCGGGGATTGATTGCTAATGCCTCATCGAGGCATAAGCAATAGATATCCCAGCCCGTTCGGGAGCGAATGGCCCTTTCAAAACAGGGCCCCACATGTGCAGGTGTTCAATCATTTCTACATACGGTAATAAAAATATAAAACATTTTTTTAAAGTTTTTTTTATTAAAATGTAATATATTTGTTTGCAATTATTTGATGATATTTACATTCAGAGGCGCTCGCATTAATCCGATCCTTCGTTTACCATCAGCGTTACACTGTACTACTGAGCACTTGCGCAGTGTGTTTTGACACTTATCGGCATTGCGCTTAGCTGTTGTGCGGCCCACATGCCACGTGCCATAATCGCTTTTGGAACGCGCGCTGTTTGTCCCCCTTTCTCAGACATCGAAGGCACGGCCTCTGGATAAGCCCCTCGTGTTTCATCCACAATTATAAAGAGAGTGATGGGACGGGAGGGAGACGCGTGAAAAGAAATACTCACCGCTTCGTTCTCAAACCACAGGAAGTAACAGCAATAAAAGTCCCCGTCCCGGAACGTTAGTGTCGTGTAGCCCTTCTGAAGGTATCTTCGGGACAAACCAATGAGGAACCAAACCTACAAAGACATAAAATTCAAGGTAAAAGCAAAGTCTGCTTCCAAAAACCATTAGAATGATAACTCAGTATAGAGAAGTGTCCCGGTTCCGTATACACAGCGCTGATCGACAACACGAACCCACAAATGAGTTGTTAGGAACAGAAGCCGGATGCAAAATATCAACAATGTTCAGATTCCTTTCAACAAACCGTATCCATGGTAACGGACTGTTGTATTTTATACGTCACAGAACCATTATCAGCTGTCAACCAGCAACAGGGAATGTGGACACATGGATCCCAGCTCAGAACGGCCCAGTTTCGATAGGGGCGTTTTCTCACAGCCATTTTCAAACCGGCTGGGATTTCGATTGCTTTTACCTCAATGAGGCCTAAAAATCGATCCACGGAGCACCGAGCATTCAGAGCTCTAAATATAAGGAAAAATAGTCCACCAACTCCTTTCCCTAATTCTAAGCCTAACCCTCCCCTCTTATTACCCTAACCCTCCCTTCCCTGCAGCCTGACCCTAACCCTCCCTTCCCTGCAGCCTGACCCTAACCCACCATCTCCCACAGCCTGACCATAATTCTCCCTCCCCTGCAGCCTGACCCTAACCTTCCCTTTCCTTTCGCCCGACCCTAACCCTCCCTTCCCTGCAGCCTGACCCTAACCCTCCCCTCCCCACAGCCTGATCCTAAGACTTCCCTCCCCGCAGCCTGACCCTAAGACTCCCCTCCCTTCCCCACAGCCTGATCCTAACCCTAACCCTTCCTTTCCCACAGCCTGACCCTAACACCCTAACCCTCCCTCCCCCGCAGCCTGACCCTAACCCTCCCTCCCCCGCACCCTGGACAGGTTTATTCACCTTTCTCTGCAATCGGTGGCGGAATATCGGCAGTGTTGGTATTTCCAAATAAGAATGGGTGAGTATGCTGATCAGGATACTCACCCATTCTGAAAAAAAAAAATCTAAAGTGGGGACTATTCGAAAAGGAATTTTCGGAAAGAAGATTTTCTAACTGGGGACGGACAACGGAGACATATGGTCCGAAAGGTCAGAACATTATTTTTATCAAATGTGTTTCCTTGGCAAATATGGTGGAAAATTATTGCAATTTGCAACTTTAAATCTAAAATTTACTAGTTTTACTTTAAAAACAAATGGTGTATTTAATATTATTACATTTCTGTAGTAACCACCCAATACAGCGTTATTTTGTAAAAGTTTAGTTAGAAAACACCATCTTTCCAACTCTAATGCTGTGAACACAATTTAACCCCCCATCGCCTGCAATTTAACATAGTTGTAAATTTGCTTTCTTTTCAGTTCACTTCTAACTGTAAATAAAATATAAACATCAGAGAGATAGCGCTGGCGAGTGTCTCTAGATATCTAGTAGACATTGCAGTGCAGCTGCCTAGTTTATCTTATCTGCGGCAGCAGGAGTGAAACCCAGTTTATCTCAATGCAAAATCAAAGCCATGTGTATCACAGAGATGTCTTTGTGAGCTAAGGGAAACACATTGTTGTGCTGGGAAACTATATACATTAATGCCATAAAAACACACACACAGACACACACACAGACACACACACAGACACACACACAGACAGATCATTTCTCGTAGAATTGTTTTATCTCCTTTCCTCAATCCAGCTAGTCCGGGATCTAGGGTAGTGTAAAATACACTCATTACTCGCTGATACATTTGAATCTATAAATAACATAAAAAGGACCTGAGATCAGACATACGTTCTCACGTGTCACTTATTACACAAATAGTTACAGCAAAACATCGCTGCACTTAGCTATACTGCAAAGCAATGTGACGTTAAAGTGAAGGAAACAGGAGAGGATCTAGAGATTTAAAATATGAGGGAAATCATGGAAATTTAGACCTGGGAAGAAACCAGAGTGAATCGCAGAGAGGGAGGAGAGGGCCAATTTAATGTGGTTTAAAAAAAATGATTTATTGATATAATGCTATCAGATTACACAGCACTTTACAGAGAATATTTCACATTCACATGAGTCCCTACCCCAGGGAGCTACATACTAAGGTCCCTAACACACACACACACACTCACACACTACGGTCAATTTAGTCCACAGCCAATTAACCTACCAGCATGTTTTTGGAGTGTGGGAGGAAACCGGAGCACCCGGAGGAAACCCACACAGACACAGGGAGAACATACAAACTCCACACAGATAAGGCCTAGTCCGGGAATCTAATGTTTCACACGGATGTGGTTCACTGTGCCAATGATCTAATGCACTGAAATGGCAACTGCGGTCTGTTTACAGCCATCTGCGATAGGACAGTGTGGATACCGTGCGTTCTCTGCCTCTGAATGCTCCAATGGCCACAGGCAGCATTTTCCCTTACTCCTAACTCTCCTTTTCCCACAGCCTAACTTAAACCCTCCACTCTCAACAGCCTAACCTTAATCCTCCCCTCTCAAAAGCCTAACCCTAACCTTTCCCTTTAAGCAGCCTAACCTTAATCATCCCATTACAATAGACTAAACGTATCTGTCCCTGTCAGGGAGAGTACATGTCGGCATTGGGAACAGACACCTTGTAAGAACAGACTAATTCACCAATGTAACTATTTCCAATAAAACGTTTTTTTATTCCCAAGACGTCAGCACTTATACTGCGGCAATTAAGCTGAAAATCGAAATTTTAGGCAGATTTGGTGGTAAACCGACAAATCTTAATGAAAAAAGAAATTAAATACATAACTAAACAGTACTCCACGCTGGCTGATAGTATATTACATCAAAGATCTATGAGATATATTTATTAAAGAGGAAAAGTGCAGGTGTTTCCCTTAGCAGTCAATCAAATTCTAACAATTATTTATAGTGCAATCTCATTAAGGGACATCTACAATCTGATTGGTTGGTTTTTTTGTGTGTTTTTTTAAAGAAGCCTTCCCTTAATCTCTATGGGAAAATAAAATCATCATCATACTGACCCTAGAACCTATTTGACTTTTAATTTATTGTAAGATTTAGGATATTCTTATATTTATCCCAAAAATGTTTACACTGTTCTACTGTGTTACCCTCTACCCCCTCAGATGGGAGAATATTTCACTTATCTATCACCCTTTCACTGACATCATCTTTCTGCACATTTCTTCTACCACCCTCCAGTATATACACCTGTCCTCATGTTCTATTACACCTCTTCCTTTATATAATGTCCCTCCTGTACCTGTCACCCTCCAGTTTATACACATGTCCTCGTGTTCTATTACATCTTTTCTTTCTCCTGCATCTGGTTACACCCCTTGATAAATGTGAAAGCTGCTATCCAATCCTCTCTCTCCCTTTTCTCACAATATAACTAAAAGAAGTAGGATGTCAAAATCCCTATAATTTTCTTCACAATGTGGAGCAATATCAGTTTTCAATCATGTTAAACACAAAACATAAAAGTAAAAGGACCTTGCTGAGGACATTTTTCAAATAGAGGGAATTTACACACATACTTTCCTCAAGATTACACTTGCACTTGTCTTACCCTTAAAAAAAGGTGTAAGATTAGATCTGGGTCTTCCCCACTGAGCATAGGACCAGATCCAGACCTACATTTCCATTGCGTTTCGAGACGTAGCGGATTTTCTATGCACTCGGCCGTACGTACTTTTGCCATTTCACACGATTTAAATGCCTCACCCCGCCTGAAGCATAAATATGGGTGTCATATGGATGTCACGTTCCCTCATTCATAGTTACGCTGTTGAAATGATGCTGGTACATACGTTCAAAGTCACGTGGCTTAACATCTGCCACACCCATGCATGCGCAGTTCATACAAAACAGCATTTTTTTACGTCACCGGCTAGCGTAAATATGCTAATGTGCTTAGGTCTGGATCTACCGCATTGTGCTTTGAATTTACATTCATCAATCCATTTGTACATGATCTAGAGATACACCAGTAGCTCCTCTAACCCGGGGACCTCGTCCGGCTCTGAGGTTACTGAATGAACCTCTTACTCTTACCTCTTACTCTTACCTCTACAGACTCAGCGCTTCCTGCGTCACACTCAGCACATCCGTCACGCTCAGCACATCCGTCACGCTCAGCACATCCGTCACGCTCAGCACATCCATCACGCTCAGCGCATCCACTGAAAATACCTTGTTTTTTATGAAATTCGCCAACAAGCTGTTTCCGAGTTCAGAAGTGGCTTTGTCCAAGATGTTTATGGACGGGGAAAGCATCTGTCCTGCAGTCCGGTCCACATAGATAAAATGCACCAGTCCCGGGAATTCTTCTAGATAAGTGACCGCGCAGGTTAAGGAGAATATTATCAGTGCATGGCAAAGATTTCCCACATGACCAACTAAGTGATCCCGACAGGAATGTACGCCCAATAGCGTAGTATATCTTGTGTTTTTTATACTGCGCATACTTGGGGGGAAAAACGTATACGCAATTATGGCCATTTAGACCTGAACGCAACTCCTGGCAGAGACCGCCTGCATTGGGAGGGGTGTTCTGGCGGAGGGATGGAGTACATGTGTAATAAGGGAATGTTCATCCAAGCTCAATCCAGATACAAGTTTGCGCAGATTAGGTTAAATATTTGCATCAGACTTGGGGCACGTCTATAGATGGGAACACGCTGATATTTTTACAGATGATCTGACATCCTGTCAAATATATAGTAACAATTCTAGCTCTGAATATGGGCCCTAGAGAGCAGTGTGTACTTCAGAGTACCGGATGTATAACATACGCGTCCTGTGTTTAACAATTTTTACTGCTGCGCATGCGTAGTCATTTTTCACGTAATCTACATATCTTTTTCTTACGTAGATTGCGTAAATGCTGTCAATCAGACCGCATTTACGCAATCTACGTAAGAAAAAGATACGTAGATTACGTAAAAAAAATGACTACGCATGCGCAGCAGTAAAAATCGCTAAACAACTAGTTCCCATTACTGCATTAATATGCTTGACCACAAGGTGGCGCTATGCAGATATATGAATGGGGATCTTGTGTGAATGTGTCAGCAAAAATCAAAGACATCGGGATACCACTAATGTGACCATACATCCCGTTTTGAACGCGACCATCCCGTTTTTAGGTAGTCTATCCCGTTATCCCCAAGCACAGCTTCGGGACGCCAAAATTTCCCGTTCTCAGAAAGAGAGCAACCCATTGACACAATAAAAAAAAACGTAGCGCGACGATGACGGCATGTCGTCATGCCGCATGCGCAATACGCCTCACACACGTGCAAGCATAGCTGCCAAATCCACTTAAAACAAACGGCATTAGGCTTGTTTTTTTCTGTGGTCGCGGCTTTTTTTGCTTGCCGCGGGTTGCAGTTTTTGGGCTTGCAGTGTCGGCAGAGCAGCGGGGAAGAGGATAAAGGCCAAGTAAAGTATGCGAGGTGTAGAGTAGCAGATGTCCCGTTTTGAGGGAAAAAAAAATAAATGATCATGTTAGATATCACTGATCTTGTAAAATCCAGTTCTACAATGCAATGCCGTTTCAGATACTTCCACAGCATCGTGGGACAGTGCACACTGGTAAGAGGTCGGGACAAAGGGACGATTATCATGTGATCTGCACCCTAATCGTCAGGTACCCCGCCAGTGTACCCTGCTTAAGCCATTGGTGACCTCCATGACTGTGAAATCGTGTTGCTGAGAGCAGCCACCTAGTGTCAGGTGTGTGAATTGCATGACCAATCCCATCAACGTGATACATTTTATGCCATATGTTCCTGCTGCAGCACAATGGGCTGGATCCAGACCTTGTTAAGTGCATGAACTTAGTTACTCCTGGGCTAAACCATGTTCATTTCAGGGGAGTCATATTTCATCTGCTGCAAACAGTATTAGAGTTGAGAGGTGATGTTTCCTATCCCAAGTCTAAATAACAGTGTGATAGTAAAGCTGGTCAGTGTCTGTGTGCAGTAAGCAATTTAAAGATATATCCCTGCATGCAAAGAATACAATTAATTTGGCTCCCCCTGAATTCAACATGGTTTAGCCCAGGAGTAACTAAGTTCATTCACTTAACAAGGTCTGGATCTACCCCAATGTCCCTTAGTAAGCACAGTCATAAAGGATATGTCACCATAGTAATGTTTCTTTTACTCTTCACCAGCAGAAACTCCTTCCAATCCATCAACTTCTCCCTGAAAATAAACAGAAATAAGTTCTCCTATCTAACCATCCCCGATCTCGTAAAATCTCCCATTCACCCATTCCAGCCCCTTATCAGCATGGAGGAAGGAACCTTCCATCTTATCTCCACATATACAGGCTTCTATTACCGCTTCCCCTTGTCCTGCATGACACATTGCACCCAGAAACCTCTGCTGTTTCCAGGCTTCCATTATATCGATGGGGAGAGGCAGATAAAAGCAATTTAATGTGAATTACATTGTGTATTACTGCAATATTCTATTCTGGATGCACAGATTTTATGGGTGTCTCCAGTCCTGCTTAAAGGGCTTTCCACTTCATATTTTAATGGCTGAGACCTAGATTAAAGAAAACCTAGTATTGAGTTGCAATAAGGTGAGCCTCTGTGCAGCAATGCCTTACAGCAAAGTCCCATTAAAGTTTGGTACACACTTATCCAATTTCCATCCAATCTGACTGTCCAGTTGGCCAGACACTGGATAATAGTGCACGCTCACATGACCACTCGTTACATACAATCCTGGTCACCTGATTGGGTAAAATGATTTTTAAACCAGCCTAAATATCAGGAGACCCAACCACCATTCAATTTACAAGAGTATACTCTCCACGACTGCTTTGATCAACTCTTATCCTGATTCGGACGTCATGCAGCGCTGCCTTTAAGGTTTGACTGGCAAAGATTGGAAAAGTGTGTGCGGCGACACAATTGTTTTAGCAGATGCAGGTGGGAGGTCTGCTGTAACATTGGACAGTGTGTACATGGATTGGTTGTTGTATCTGTGTAACATTGGACAGTGTGTACCATGGATTGGGTGCTGTATCTGTGTAACATTGGACAGTGTGTACATGGATTGGGTGCTGTATCTGTGTAACATTGGATAGTGTGTACATGGATTGGGTGTTAAATCTGCTGTAGCACTGGACAGTGTGTACATGGATTGGGTGCTGTATCTGTTGTAACACTGGACAGTGTGTACATGGATTGGGTGCTGTATCTGTTGTAACATTGGACAGTGTGTATCATGGATTGGGTGCTGTATCTGTGTAACATTGGACAGTGTGTACATGGATTGGGTGATGTATCTGCTGTAACATTGGACAGTGTGTACATGGATTGGGGGTTGTATCTGTCTAACTCATGGATTGGGTGTTGTATCTGTGTTACATTGGACAGTGTGTACATGGATTGTGTGTTGTATCTGTGTAACATTGGACAGTGTGTATCATGGATTGGGTGTTGTATCTGTGTTACATTGGACAGTGTGTACATGGATTGTGTGTTGTATCTGTGTAACATTGGACAGTGTGTATCATGGATTGGGTGTTGTATCTGTGTTACATTGGACAGTGTGTACATGGATTGGGTGTTGTATCTGTGTAACATTGGACAGTGTGTACATGGATTGGGTGTTGTATCTGTGTAACATTGGACAGTGTGTACATGGATTGGGTGTTGCAGGATTGTGTAAACAGGGTGTATGATTTATTGGTACACTGACAGTATGGGCGCCAGCTGTCCTGACTGGATGGCTGAGATTGTCAGATTGGGAATAAAGCTGTGCAGTGTACGGGAGGAGTAAGTTTATGACATCACTTATAGATAATGCGTCAGTCACATTTCTGTCACATGTAAAACACCACTTATGTATTGGAGACAGGTAGCCGCCAAGTAATGTCACTATATATCTCATGAGTTAATAGACTGGTCTCTCTCTAAGATTCTTCCATAGTTACATAGAATGCGATGGCAGATAAGAGTCACATGGCCCGTCCAACACGTCCAACTTTATTATTATTTAAACCACTTAATTTATGAATCCCCACATGTTATAATTGCTCTATTGTGTTATCCTCTACCACCGCAGATGGAAGGGATTTTGTTCTTTGTAAATAAAATCATATATACGTATATACACACACACACATATTATATATATATGTACACACACACACACACACATATATATAACTTTATAAATATTATTTCTGATGTCTCCCTACTTACTGCACTCTGTTCCTGACACGGGTCTGTAGATTTAAGGATAAGGCGTGCGTTCCACTGATTGGGGAGGCGAGGAAGAGCTGTCGGTACAGCGAGCACAGCTGACGTTTCACATTGGCGCACGCTTGAGTAAGCCTGGGACCAAGACAGAGGATCTATTACCCGATGAATCACAATCATTACTGTAAGCGGCAGGAGCGCTGATCTTAGCGGCACAGCCTAGCACAACGCTCTATGACCCATCGGCCAATGGGCACGCTTCGCCTAGATTTCATAGAACAGTAAATCACAGCATTTCTGCGTGTGTACATGCAAAACACAGAAGAAAATAAAAAACACCGGTTATAAATCTTTCTGTGAATTAGACCCATATCAGGCACAATGGTGGTTCAAGTGGTTTGCACTTCTGCCTCACAAAACTGAGGTCAAGAGTTTGATTCCCAGACAAGAAACAAGTTTGACTTTTATTCTAAATATTAAGAGGAGGTTCAGCAAGACTTCTGTGTCCTTGGTTGAAATAGTTAATAACTCTTCTTAATGGTCTATGAAAACCCTATATTATAATTCTCAAACCAAATATAGTGTAAGACATTATAATTATGTAGCTATATACATCAGGAGATGATACAGAGTTTAAGAGATCCCCTCAAACTCCTTACTGAGCCCCCCAGGAGTAAAGTTATCCCATTTGTATAGAGTAAATATGCAGCAGGACTTTAATGCAATAAAACAAGTGATTCTCTTAATATGGTGGTCCATTCTCCACCCACTGTCCAATCAGGATCACCCATGAGCTCCTCAGCATCACTGATTGGCTCAGACTCCTTTGTGTTACATTAACTAATGAGATATGATTTGTAGAACTCTCATTGGATTACTGGCCCTCCAATCACAGATCAATGATTTTTGGACTAGGAAACCTTTTTATTTATGTATTTATTTATTTTACAATAATTTCAACATCTTTAGGAGACTTTATATTACAGAGAGGATAGAAATGATAAGATTTAAAAGTAGAAAAAGAGACACAGACATAGGGTTAATGTTAAACGACAACATAAAAGACACAAAATCTTTGGGAATATCTCCTGTCAACCGAATACAATCGCAAGTTTTATTTAGAAACATATAGTACGTCAAAAAGGTCCTTCCTTTTATGGTCACTATTTTTATACTTCACAAAACCATAAAATGAGTCCTAATGTACACTATCAAATTTCCAAAATGTGTCAATTTAATGGTGCCAAGAGGGGGAGAGAGGAGAGGAGA
>WWET01000100.1:729195-747372 GCA_011038615.1 Limnodynastes dumerilii
ATATCATTATTATATTATATTATTACACAGATACTGACCAGCGTTACTATAACACTGTTATTTAGACTTGGGATAGGAAACATCACCTCTCACCTCTAATACTGTGTGTAACAGATGAAATATGACTCCCCTGCAATCACCATGGTTTATCCCGGGAGTAACTTTCCTCTTAGGAGCGGAGTCACAGTTGAGTGTAATAAGTACACACAGATTCTAAAGAAAATACACAGCAAAGTGGCACGGAAACTCCCCTCGTTTCTACGGTTTTTAGCTGACTTCCGCGTCTAAAGGACAACCTTAACTCTCCGTGCGTATATTTGTGCTTAAATATATGCGTCTATTGTTAACCGCGCCCTTAATAGGATATTTAAATGTCTCCCCCCCCCACTTTTCTTAACTTCCTTCTTCCGGAGCACTGCCTTGCCCTTCTTACGTATATCACTAAGCACGGAATTGAAGTCCGTACCGAAATCCAGCCTAGCTTGCATAAATAAAGTTACTACGCATGCGCAATTTCAACGTACCTAAAAATACGCACAGAAAAAGCAGCACTTACTTAAGTGAGAATACGGCCCTTAATTTCAAGCTCCTTCTTAGGTCTGAATCAGGCCCCATATTCTACGGAGCCCTGAGAGGGAGAAGAAGACACGATGCGACACTCACCTCCACAGCAAAGCTTTGGTCTTCAAGGCGCAAGCGCTGGTAGGTCAGGAGAAGGCTCTGGAACGTCTTCCACACGAGATTCCGCTGATCTGAATCCGATGGTCGCAGTCTGAGACGAGAAAAGACAGAAAACGATCCAATGATTGTAAGAAAAAAACTATTTTTATCCGGCTACTGACACCGGGTACTATAGTCTAGTGACCAGGGGCCAGATCCTGACCTACGCTTCCATTACATTTTAACGTGTAGCGTATTTTCTATGCACTCCTCTAGGTACTCCCCTCGCTCGTATGTACTTTGGAAATTTTACGCTTGACAAACCCTACCTTAACTTTTCAAAGTGTAACTACTAACATACGTAAAAGCTTCACCTACATACCTGCCTAAGCACGTCCATACTGTACAATTTAAATGCCTCCCCCCGCCTCCATAGCGTAATTCTGGGTGGCGTAAGATTGACCCGCCCATTTGTACGTATTTACACCGATGGCACGCTAATGGCAAGTATATTTAGAGTTACGTAGCATCTGCCGTGTGCATGCTAAATGCCGATTTGACGTCAGCCGCTAGCGTACATACGTTCGCATGACTAGGTCTGGATCTACCCCCATGACCCAGACACACTCAGCTTTCATAAAAGAGCACAGGATATCCCCTGGCAGAATACAGGAACACACAAGTGTAGTTGTAACATTAAGTTTGGATGTTTAGGCTGCAGTTCAGTGAAACAAAGATATATATATATATACGGATCAATTTCCTAAATCTATGCAATGTGTTTATGGCACAGTGTAACGAATATTTCAGGGTTCCACACCCTCCAGTCTCTGTGTCGCAATGTTCCGATGAGGTTTTACATGGCTGTAGACGATGATGATGATGATGTGCAAGTGACGACCATGAAGAAGGAGGAGGAACATTATGAAGTGCTATTTGACAAGAGAGATGCTGAAGATATAAGAGCTAAACGCCAGCATTACTGGTGTGGTTTATTCTCACATATTCCAACAATCCATCTGCTTTCCTTGTGCGATGCCAAGACCGGACTCTGCCCTTTATTACTGGCACACAGACAGGAAAATACAGGCACTGGATTGGCCTGGTAGATGTAGCAAATGGCTAAACCTTATGTGGGCAAACTGGCTTCAAGAAAAGGTGACAGCACCGGTCTCTATGACGGATGTTACCCGCTACAACATATATCTCCACATGTTCACTGCTGGTATTCTACTATATTTGAAGGGAGCTCGGGGGGGGCTCTGTACATACTCCTTTTTGATGAGCTGGCTGTCCAGAGTGACCAGGCCAAAGTGGACCTCAGTGAGTCTCTTCAAGACAAAAAGCTTTCTCCGCAGGTCATCCTCATTTTCAGCTCCATCCCCATTCACCGCAATGTAGAGACATTCTCCAAACTGCACAGATAAAAACACACAACACATCAACATTGCTCTACTGCAGCCGGTGTCATTCCAGGTGTCAAGCTCTCAGCATGCTTTGCAAGGAATCAGTGACAGGGGTACCTATGCCTGCTACAGTAACATGCTTATAGTCCTGCTTCGGAGGTCTGCTATTGGGTCGCAGAGGGATCCTAATTTGCAGGCGTGTGAGGGTTCCGCCCAAGGCCGCCTTCAAAATCTGTGGGGCCTGGGACACACCCGCGGACACTGTCACCTGACATCACTGGTGACGTCATGTGGACGGGCCCCGTGGACCTGAGTTCTCATCAGGCTGGTGTGCAGGAAGAATTGGCCCTGTAATGATTCTGGGCCCCACCATCAGCTACGGGCCCGGGACAGTGGTCCTGGCTGTTCCCCACTGATGGCAGCCCTGGTTCTGCCAGCAGAACCTTACCGTAACTTTTATGTACCAACCTCCCTGGAGCTGGTGATAGACAGACAGAAACACAGCCCTGGATTCTAGAATATAGGCACTAACGGCAGCACACTTTCCTATGTCACCTAAACGCCACCATAGTCTTCTTTAACTACGTGATATACCATCAGCAATATAACTTATGGTAAAGTACCCCACGGAGAACGCAACTTAGACAGAGAGGGACCTTTATCTTCCGCTGTTCAGGACAGACCCTGTGTAAATGATTAGACCTTAAAATAATACAGAAGCATTAGCGGAAATTTGTGGAGAGGATAAATGCTGCTCCACCTGCACACACAGAACCTACCATGTGAAGAACACAGAGGTGGCCATTCTCGGCGGTGAAGCAGGTGTATGTGTCCCCAATCTTCTCCAGTAGCGTGACGCAAGAGATGATTAATGGCGCAAACAGGGTGTTGATGCTGTCACCAAAGTTTGGACACTAGAAACGAGGAATAAACATATTTCACAACAACACAACACAACACAATACAAGACCGGATTACACAATAACACACACACAATGGCAGGAAACATGTAACCCCATTGTTCTTGAACGTGTGTAATGTCCGGTCTCTGAGCTTTATCAGAGAAAAGTTTATTGAGGTGCAAATGAGCAGCATAATAAATAGAAAATAATCCGATCTGTCCGTGGCCAGTCTCACACTGAAGGACAACGTCTGATGGTAGCGCTGGGCAAGTACAGTGAGCCTGATCCAGAACTACGCCTCGGAGTGAATTTACGCGTGGCAGAGACGTAAAATCGCTGTTTTGTACGCACTGCGCATGCGCACCATAGAAAATACACACATTAACGTAGCGTAATTGGCATGTAATTATATTGTTTGTGATGTGTAATAGGATTATGTAGCATATAATTATAGTGTATGTAATGTGTGATGTGTTATAGTATTATGTGGCATGTAATTATAGTGTTTGTAATGTGTTACAGGATTATATAGCATGTAGTTATAGTGGGCCTGATCCAGAACTACGCCTCTGAGCGAATTTACGTGTGGCAGAGACGTAAAATCGCTGTTTTGTACGCACTGCGCATGCGCACAATAGAAAATACGCACATTCACTTGCGTAATTGTGACCGTATGGGCCATTCACGTATGTGTCACGTAAATACTTACGTGTGGGCGTGCCAATTTTACGTGACTCCAAATTACGTGTGAAATACGTGAAGTAGGCGGGGGGTCTGCATTTAAAGTGTACAGTATGGGCGTGCTTAGTGGCGTAAATTCGTTCAGCCCATACGTACGTGTGCGGATCACTGCGGTTACGTTGGCAAAAGTTAAGGTAGGGTTTGGAAAGCGGATCTCGACAAAATACGTCCGTGCAAGGGGTGTGCCGAGGGGAGTGTAACGAATTTACGTGCACGAAAATATGCTCAGCGAATAAACGTACAGCAAACGTAGTTCTGGATCTACCCCAGTGTTAGTAATTCCTCCTTATTGTGTGTTTGTTGTCTCTCTGCTATAGAGAGCATGATTGGGGACGCTGTGTGGTGGGAAGGATGTTGTTGTCTGGTGCGATCTGTGTTGCCCATCGTGCGGCAATAGAATGGCGGACACCCGGAGTCGCAAAGATTTCACCGACGATAGGCAAGTACTACCCATAAGCCTAATGATACCTTTTGGAAACCTAATCCTAACTGTCTTTTCAATAGGCTTAACCCTAACTTGAGCCTGCCGTAGCCTGTCGCTATTGGAAACGGGTCGAAATAGGTAACTGTTCCCAACATCAATTTTCTATTTGCCGAGTCCGTCTCATCCCGATAGGAGAACATCCATTCTAGGGGCAAAATTATCAAAACATATTAAAAACGGAAGAAAGTGTCACCATCACAACAAATCAGATCACAGCTATAATACGCTGGAATGGCCTAGATAAATGAGAGCAACAATTTTATTGGTTGCTAAAGGTTAAATCTATATTATTTTGCTTTTTGTTAGAATTTAGTTTATACACATTTACCCTCTATAATCATATTGGTTACTGTAAGGGCTTCCCTATGCTAAAATAAACAAAGGCAAATGAAAAGGGTTGAGTATCTTTCCGATGCAAGTTTTACCTTATTCTCCACCTACTACTGCACCTTCTTCCTCATCTGCTGCATCCGCAGGCTGCTCCCATCCCCCTATACACAGACCTTCTCTATCTCACTTACTGCTTGTTCATCTTCCTCAATCTCTTGCCAATATTCCACCAGTTTTATCATATATCATATACCCGCTTCCTTGTTCTGTCCCTCTATTATTGCACCTTCCTCTTCATCTGCTGCATCCACAAGCTGCTTCCATAGCTCGATGTCCTGGTTGCCATCCTGTTATGCAAAGGCCAGTTTCCCTTCACACCTTACTTACTCAATGGTGTTGCCATGTAGCTGCCTTGTCTACTGTGCTAACGTACTGATAATAGTGATAATATACTATATAAACATAGTTTAATAATAAGAACAATCATAACAGTACAGAACCATAGTCCCATTATACCTGTAACAGTTCATCGGACACAGAAAACCGTCTGTTAAGGCTCTTCTCAAACTCTTCATCGGCCCAACAGAAAAGCACTTCAGCTCCATCAGAGACAATGAGTACGCATTTCATCTGTCACACAATCACACATAGATCATGTTATATACAGTACTAGAGTATGGAGCTGGTAAAATATATTTCATCAGCAGTGTTCCCAAAGACAGGAGTATAAGTGACAATACTTCCTTACTGTATATAAAATACATTTGTCCCATTATTGGGATTTTTAAATACCTAGGACCGTATTTACCCTTAAGTGTAGAATCTACGTGCGTATATTTACGATCTGTTAAACTGCGCATGCCCAGAACCCAAATATACGCACGGAAACCCTGGCCGACTGATTCACAGACACGGACGTCAGACTTAGGACTGATACACACATCGACACGCAACGAGTCCCACAGGCGTGGCTAGAGGGGAATGACTCTTACTGCAAATGAGCAGCACACGGGCTACTAATGTACAGTATGGGCTACTAATGCCAACAGAGTTAGGACTGCTTCACAGGTAGGAGAGCCTTGTGTACACCAACATACGCCCGGGAAAAGTTAAGGTCGCCCTCGACCACTCGTCAGTTGAAGAACCATATTATTTGCTGTGAGAACACGCGTCTTCTCTTACTTAGTTCAGCCCACACCCGCTGCGTGTTTATAATCAATGGATGTGTGTTTTTATATGAAACAATAAAAAACTCGATTATTTAATCCTAGGCTGATTTTTTTTTTTTCAATTAATTTTAATTTTGTGAACAAACTCCATTACATTTACTTATATTTAACTGTATTGGTCGTTTGTTTTGTTTTTATTTTTTACATGCTTATTTTTAAAATGTTTTATAAAAGTCTATATCTATAGTGGATCATTGTATTTCTAAGTTCATGTAGTACACGTTTATGTGTATTGGAAATTAAGTCATGATTATACTTATATCAAAGTGTATTTTTAATGGTGGCTTTTGTTTACATAAGTGTTAATGAGAGTACGAGCTGTTTTCAGGAAGAGAAAACTTTGAAAATACTTTTCAAAAGCCTAATCAGTGCGTTTAGTTGCGTATCTATAAATCATTCATTTTAAGCATCTAAACGCACGACCGATTCACAGCTTATAAAGTCTGCAAATACCTAATTATACGCAGGAAAGACTTGCGTCCTTACTCCAGACACAGGGGGATGGGTTAATCGCTTTCTTTCTTTACTCTGAAACAGTATCGTGGATTTTTCACATGTGTATATTTAAGTAAGTTTGCAATTTTACTCTTACGTGTGAATTAGGTCCTCTAGTGTCTAATCACAATGCAGATACGATCCTTTCCCCAGTAATTCCAATATAAGTGCCAGATACTTCACTGTTATGTATAGGAAAAATAATGGATATGCTTTGTGTGTCCCACATCATTCAATGTGAATGCTAGAAGCTCGTATTGTACACGCGTCCAACAGGCTAATATAATGTGTCACCTACCGTTTAATGCCTGGAAGACTTCCTCGTACTTCTATGAATTATATTATGGCGATTCCTAGATCCATCACAAGTATTTCCTTTCACCTATTATAGACAAAACAGCATTAGTCCAAGGTGTGCGAGGATAGACTTCTACAATGATGATGAAAGAGAAATCACCTCCTGCCCTGGAGAGACACAAACCTTCACAGCTGAGAAAATCCAACCCAGACTCTTATGGACATAAGGAAATGTAATACTCTCCTATTGCACATGGGAGAAGGTACGACTGATAAATTAAACACAAGTTAATTTGTGAAGTTCCAAAAACCTTTACTAGGAGTCCTCAAAAATAAGGCGCATCGCCCCAAAGAGAAATGCACCGTCCAATCCTACATCACCATTAAAAATTCTAAAACATCACATCATAAACCCTTCAACACCTGTCACGAAAAAGAATCCATAAAATGAGACCAATGATAACTAGTACAAAGGCAACAAAAAATAAAGAAAGAAAAAACATCAAATAGAATAAATACATTTTAGCATAAAAAGAGTGCTCACGTTGTGCAGGAGACTCACGCCAGAGGCGGCCAAGCATATTTTATCCCAATCGTCCTGTATTTCTGTCATACAGTGGCTGGACAATGAATTCATGTGTTTTTTTTGGCAACACAATGATAGAAACAAAGAAACACAATAAGACCCGAGTAAAAGCCATTATCAAAGCCAAGGGTGACCCAACCAAGTAATAGTGGAGGTAGACGCTAACCTAATGAATGCAAAAGCTTTTACATAAAAAATAAAGTTTATTTAAAGTATTAAATATGTGCATTTGCCATTGTTTTATCAAGGTTTTACAAAACACTAAAACATTCCTAAATCATTTTTTCCAACCACTGCACATCACTATAAACATACCAGCATTTTGGACCAGCAGACTACGCGTTTCGCTCCAGAGAGCACTTGCACAATGCACACTTTTGGGCCGGATCTGGATGCTCAGAGGAGCTGGGTTGGGTTTGCAAGGGGGCAGGACTTTGTGTTATAATGTACATTATAGACATGTCAATGCACGGAGTACAAATACAGACTCCTAACCCAACACCATTTCATGTTTGTACAAATTATAAAGCTTTAGGTAGGGTATGGGAAGTCTGCGTGAGGGGAGGGGCTACGGGGGTGATCCTGCAATCAGGATTATGTATGCTGAAAATTCCTTCACATAGTCTGCTCTTACAATGATTTCTTACCAGTAGTTTTGCAGGATACGGTCATGTGATACAAATTTTAGGACAATTTCCTGTGATTTCCACCGAGTACACTTACCCAGGGAAAACATGATGTAGAAACTTCAGACTGTATTAAAACTCAGTATCCAATGTGCATGACAAACAGGATGCTAAATTACCATTACAACACAGACACAGTGCCAGTCTACACCTACACACACATCATTAATATTTCATAGGGATAGTCTGAATAACGTCTAAGGGCCAGATTTACTAATCTGTGGGTTTGGAAAAGCGTAGATATTGCCCACAGCAACCAATCAGATTCTAGCTTACATTCTCTAGTATGTCATAGGAAAGTGAGAGCTCAAAATCTGCTTGGTTTGGGGGAGAGGGGAGGGTTTACTGTATGTCTCATAACCGCTCCAGACCAGAAACTCTGAATAAAACACACAATGTGAGACCTCTGCACAGATCAGACAAGCCACAGGTCATCACTGTGTGCAATGCTTTACTAATGCCAGACACAGTCCAAATGATGCAATTTGCAGATTCTGTGATAGATAATTGTATTATGCTGCAGATCATCATTTACAGTTTTGCTTTTCAGATCACAGGGGAAACAGTTTTAAGAGTATAAGGAACAATTAATAAAGCCCCAAAGTCCTCAGCTGAGGCACAAAGCTGTATTCATGCAGCAGCAGCAAGAAGGAAAAGTAATAAATAATACACTAATATACTAGTACAATAGTGAGAGAGCATTGCACATACCTAGACCACAATCACTGGCTGCAAAGGCTGTTTTCTGCTACACTTCCTGCATACACAGGCATATGATGCACAGGTCATGTGACCCTCATGCACAGCCCCATGTCATGTGACCTTAAGCACAGCACGATGTCATGTGACTCCTGCACCAGCAGCATGAATGAAATCAGTCCATTTCAATCAATGCTGGGAGGTATTGGTACAAGGGTTATGGATAATCTAATGGCAACATGCTATTAATATAGTGTTATGTCATTATAATGCTGAGAGACTGGCAGAGAGCTGTGTATTGTCACCTGCTCCCTATTAGTAAATCTTCTCTGTGACAATACTAGGCAGCCTTTGATGAAGTCTTGATGATGGTGTACATTTTACACTTACACTGAATTCTGACTACTTTAATATGAAAGTTTATTGAGCTTGTTGTCCATTATTACATGTGTGAAATGAAGGTAAATAGATTTAACCCATGGGTGACAGAAGACATGCCTCCCTATTTGGACAGTCCCTATATTAGAGCTGTGTCCTGATTGGATGGGCACTGAGTGTATCTGCCATGGGTATGCAACATACAATGCAGAGAGGAGGGGGTTAAGCGATTAGCACTTTCTGCGCAAAGGCAGGTGTGGTACTGTGACCACACCCCTTGTCCAGGTGCCACACCCCTTGTGTTGTAGTTACGCCCCTTACTGGGATTCCTGATTCCACTGCCACTACTGGTATAGTAAATGCTTATCCTTTGTGTAGCCTTTTTCAGCTGGGAATAATTGAAATGTCTGTCATCTGTATCAAATGTTTAGTATTACTGTCTTTTCATATTATTATTTTCCTTATACTTTTTATTTTTATAGGCAAGTGAGATCATTAAAAATAATGTCATTTTCTTTCCTAAACCCTTTTCCACAAAACATTGTTTTTGTAATTTGCAGAGTTCTGGTATTTGCGTATAACCAATCACTGTCAGTGTTGCTAAACTCTCCAATAAAGCAGCATCACTATCTATGCCCCCCATCTGGTCATCCCTTCACCCTAATGCATAGCGATTTACCTTCCAAATTCTCCATACTTTCCGTTATTGTTATTCCCTCCGGTCAGGCTTAAGGGGTTTGCTGACATGAAGCAAGGGGCGGAGACTTGAGTTAAGGGGGCGGAGTATTTTGTACCATCAAGACCTGCCCTTGAGTCTCCTGGATATTTTAGTAATGTTGAATGGGGCATTTTTCCTTTGTTTCAATGTAAATTTCCCCTGCCTTTCACACGTTTATTAGCCTAAAACAGTGATTGGTTCCCCGAGTTCCCATATAGCAGCAGTGATCGGCCGGCCCAGGATTCAACAGCGAGTTCGGCTGTCAGTATTTGTCACCTCCTTTGCGCATTTGTGGAGCCATTTCAAGGTGGGAAGAGGCTGCGAGGAGCATTTGTGGAGGCATTTTTAAGTGACAGGAGTCTGTGAGTCATATAAAGGTGAGAGGGGACATGTTACTGTCCTATGTAACTCTCTGTTATAGCAATATTTAGATTTGGTATACCTTTCATAACAATATTTGAATATCTTTTACAGTAATTATACAGGGTTCCCGCACAACAAAAAAGTTAAGAAAGGCTTAGAAAAATGATACCATTTTGTGTAACAAGGTTTGTACAGTGTGTGTGTGTGTGTGTGTGTGTGTGTGTGTGTTAGGGAAGGTAGCTGCAATAGGGCAGGGACTGATGTAAATGAGATATATTCTCTGTATGCACTGTAAAGGGCTGTTTTCTCCCAGCCTCTTCCAAAATCGAGTGCTTCTGCCTCGCCAAGGAGAAACGGCAAATGTTAAGTACTTATCTAACCCCAATCCTTATCCTAATCCTTACCCTAACCCTCCACTTCCCTTACCCTTACCCTAACTCTCTCCTCCCCACAGCCTAACCCTAAGACTCCTCTCCCCACAGCCTAACCCTAAGACTCCCCTCCCCGCAGCCTAACTGTAAGACTCCCTTGTAATACTCAGCCATCCAGCAAGTATTCGGCAGGGGGTGCTCCAGTGAATTGAGTAAATATACTGAAAAATAAATTCGGCATACTTACCCATTCATTAGGTAAAGTACCATTTTCAAAATAGAGACAGATGAATATAAGGTTTCTGTATATCTAAAATTGAATTTTTGAGGCGGCGAATGCTTTCCCAGTAAGACCTGTTGCAGAAAAGTCTTGGAATTGGCTGGTGCATTATCACTATATGGGCTGGTGCCACTATATAAATCATTGGTAAGGCCTCATCTAGAATACGCAGTTCAGTTCTGGGCACCAATCCATAAAAAAGACATTTTGGAACTAGAAAGGGTTCAGAGAAGGGCGACAAAATTGATAAAGGGTATGGAGTCATTGAACTATGAGGAAAGGCTAGCTAGTGTAGACATGTTTACTTTAGAAAAGAGGCGTCTAAGAGGAGATATGATCAATATATACAAATACATCATGGGTCAATACAGAGAACTCTCAAAGGACCTTTTTACCCCAAGGACTGTACAGAGGACACGGGGGCACCCACTAAGGTTAGAGGAAAAGAAGTTTCACAACCAGCAAAGGAAAGGGTTCTTCACAGTAAGGGCAGTCAGGATGTGGAGTCACTGCCAGGGAAGGGTTCTTCACAGTAAGGGCAGTCAGGATGTGGAGTCACTGCCAGGGAAGGGTTCTTCACAGTAAGAGCAGTCAGGATGTGGAGTCACTGCCAGGGAAGGTTGTGATGGCAGATTCACTGGATATGTTTAAGAAAGGATTAGATATATTTTTAGCAGAATTTTAGCAGTATTTTGTATCTGGTGGAATGGGTCATGTTGGCGCTGATCTGCTAGTTTTAGCCTTCATAATAATCAGCTTCTCCCTGGGTCCTGGCCTCTGGTGCTGTCTATGGCAATGAGTTTGATTACGCTCACCTAAACACACATTCAAAGCAGAACATGCCACATTGTATACACAGCTGTCTATCTGCTCTATTGTCATCTGAGCCACATTGTTATAGTATCCTAAATATGCCGCAAAGGAAACAAATATGTGAGAGTGTATGTACTGTGTAAACCATTATCATAGATGTTAGTACTACACCTTAGCCACCAGTAGATGGAGCCCTAAGACAAGGCAGTTTATGCACACGCAAACCATTGAAAATGTGTACACCCTATGCTAAAGTGCCATGAGTAGCAACACTGTGTATGTGTATATATAATATGTATTAAATTGACTTCTTGTTTATGTTGTTTAATTATGATAAAAATTTTAAACAATTAAAATAAATTATATATTTCTTTTTTAATGCAAAAAAACAAACCCTTAAAATTTTTTATATATATAATAAATAGTTTTAATACCTTTTTTCTTAAATGAAACTCTCAATTAGTTTCTTACACCAGCTCTCAGCACTGCACAGGAACAAGAAGTCTAAGAGACATGGAATATGTCTAGCGGGGTGACAATTGAATCTGTTAATAGAGGAAGCGGGAAGTCAGGAGAGATGTGTCAAGCCGTCCAAAACCTTTTCTTTCTACAGTGACTGGAAACACGAATTTAAGGTTCTTTACAATACCTATTCTCTTTGTTCTACGGCAGTACCAGGTCTATGCACCCGGCGTGTCAACCAGACTCCAGGGCATTAGTTTGCAGCTTCACGGCCTCCTGGTTTCCGGTGCTCATGCCAAGTCTCCAGTGATAGCCACCATTTCCACTATACATAATCATGATGATGGGAAGTGTGTCTGGGAACACGGCTGCATTGGGATTGGTTGTACTGTGAATATATAATAAATGTAGCCTCAGGATTGCATTTGCGTCCGGATCAGACCCAGCATGGGCGGGACTACCATTGGTGCAACGGGTGCAACGGCATCGAGGCCCATGCTGATACAAGGACCCACAGCCATCATTACCGCATCGCTGCTTTCCACCGGGTTACCTGGGATAGCATTAGGGCCAAAGCATATTTTTTGCACCTGGGCCCTCGACTCGCTAGTTCCGCGTCTGAGACCCAGTGAGCTTGTTAATGGTGTGTGTCCATCAAAAGTGTTGTAACAAGTGAAGCCATCGTAAAATAGTATCAATTCACTGAACTTTGCCCATGACGGATGCCATGGACTGGTCCCCTTCCATGTTGTATTGTCATGTTATATGCTGAGTGCTGATATACAAGTGCTATAGCTTTTTGGTGATTGTTTCAAATAAATATCAATCTCCTTCATTTTGAAGTAGGCCTCAGACATCCAATACAAGTGGAGCTCAGCCACCCACTGACCGGTGAGATTGCAGATTAATGTTCTTAGTGCCTGATGCTGTAATCCCAGTCCAGGCGATTCCCACAGTTATCGACCAATTATCTGCTTATCGTTATTCAGACGCTCTTTACCCAATGTATAAATAATGCATTACTTGGATTAAGCCCAGATACCCCCCAACAATGAACATTAAAAAAAATGGGAAAAAATACCCCCCAAAATGGAAAAGGGGGTGTGGCTTCATGGGTGTCGCTAAAAGAGGCGTGGCTTCGGGGGCCATGTGGGTCAGACTGACATAGAAGAGAAAGAGGAAGATGGTACTGGCCTGCATTGTAATAGGTTAGCTGATGGGTTTGTTGAATGGGTGGCAGCTAATGTCAGGATAAGGCCTCTAAGGATAGTGGAGAAGCCATCCTGACTCCTCTAAGGAGGACAGCAGGATCACACAAGGTTACAGTCATAATTTACATGTATAACATGAACATAAACATAGATATTAGGGGTCTAGGATTGGCATATACTATAATATAATGGGATATATTAGAGGCCTGGGGATGGCCTATTATATACTGTATATAGTGTGCCATTCACAAAACCTAATATAACCCACCTAAATTACAGCATGTGCCATAACTAGACCCCTAATAAATCCCCACATTTATTTAGTTATTAACAGGTTTTTATATAATACCATCATATTATGTAGCACTTTATAGAGAATATTTAACATTCACCTCAGTGTGAGCATATGAACTCCCCACATATAAGGCACTGTCTGGGAATCAAACTCATGATCACAGTCCTGTGAGGCAGAAGTATTAACCACTTGAGCCACCATGCTGCCTCCATTAGCTAAGCACTGGACTTGACCAAAAGGCTTCTTTAACGAGTGTCACAGCTTTAGAAAGAAAGAAAAAATCCTATGTCAAGACTGAGAGAAGCTGAGAACCGCATGTGACTATTGTGAGGCTCTCATGTCCCTGGCCATGTTTTACCATCACTGCAGTATAGGATAAGGGCTGATTGGAAGCTAACTTATGGCAATAAAGGCCTAGCCTGTGTGTGGCTGATAATTTGGCACCTAAATTTGTACTCTGGCTTCTGGCAGACAGAAGAGTTGTTCTGAGACCTCAGAATGGTCAGCTGGCAAACACAACGACTCAGGGGTCAGTAGACAAAAAGGAAAGAGATGGAAGCAGACATCACAGCTGATCATAGTGGGACTCATCGTGTGACCCAGGACTGAAATTCACCGGACTCTAAACAAAAAGGGAAAGGAATTAATTATTAAATGAAATATAACAATTAAAATATATCCATAATGATGAATTGATTCATATTACACAAAAGAAGATGAAGTGAACATCGTATAGAATAAAGTGAATTCAAAGTTACTTCCCAATGCTGGGTCAATAATGTAGACATAAACTATACACACATGGGCCCTGATCCAGACTTAATAACGACAGCTAATTTATGCACGTGGTATGCGTAATTCTGGCTGTGGGAACACACTGCGCTTGTGTGCGGCAGATGTTACACATCGTATCTGATCATACGTATCTTGTACGTAGCTCCATAGTACAGGGCGTGATATCTCTGCGCAAACCGATTATACGCATTGTGGGAGGAGGGAGGCATTCAAATTGTACAGGATGGGCTGGGCCAGGCACTTGCGTGCGACAAGGCGATACGTACGACGATAGATACGCAAGAAAAAGTTAAGGCAGGTTCTAAGGCAGTTGGCTAAGTTACGCACATGAGAGGGGAGGGCCAGGACATGGGCATTATACTTAGTAGAGTGTAACTTTGGCACGCTTGTGTACGTAAAACGACCTTAAGTCTGGATCAGACCCTATGGGCCAGATTTACTAAGATGCCCATAGCAACCAATCAGATTTTAGCTGACTTTCTCTAGTATGTAAAATGAAAGTGAGAGCTAGAATCTGATTGGTTGCTACAGGCAACATCTCCACTTTTCCAAACCTGCAGCTTAGTAAATCTGGCCCTTTGGCTCTAATTGTAATATTCTCTTGATAGGTTTCCAAGCCAATAGCGTGCGGGGACAGGAAGCTTAGCGCTGTCCTATTCTGCCAGTAGAGGGCAGCAGCACTCAAAGCCTCTGTCTATAAAGAACCTGCCAGGCACTGAGAGCTTAGTGGTGTTGTCCCTGGCTGGTGTATTGGGCTCCCCACCCAATGGTAGTTACGCCACTGTTAAAGAATATACCCCCAGAGTTCAGAATATACTGTTTTTCTATCGAATATCATAAACTATAATCACATGGTCAAACCTGACAGTTGGCCCCTTGTTATCCCGCATTAAAGGACAGTTTGTCAGGATTCTTAATGATTAACATATGGGTTTAAACAAAGAAGTTTAATGTCAGTGGCAACCAATAAGATTCTAGCTTTCGTATAGCACAGTCTAGATATTTAGAATCTGATTGGTTGATATGGTAACATCTCCACTTAGATGTTTTAGGATAAAAACTATGGAGAAGAACTGGCGGAATTTGGATATTTTGGATATTACATTACCGGACCACTTTCATCCCACAGAGATGACCATTCCTTGTCATCTGTACTCAATACACTTGCATTGAACAGCCACCCCTGTTCTGGAGATGTCTGTTATACTGATGTACGCCATTGCCGGATTGCTTTCTGGAAAAAGTTAAAGCCCGTCACACTAATTGTATTGGACTCCTGGGATCCAAGGCTACACTAATAATGTAACGTATATCCCTCTTCTCCTATGAGTTAAGTCAATATAACAAAGACACTAAAATGTAAAAAAAAAAAGTCTCACTTTCCACTATGTTGTATTTGTACAGCGTATCTCCCCTTCTTTTACTAAGTATATGTCCACGTACATTTATGTATATTTCACCAGTGTATGGCGACCCTTTCATCTTCGTCTAGCTTTACATTTGGATATTTAAGAGGCTGTTCTCCACCTCGGCAGACTAGCTCTGCTCTCAGGGTGCTGTCAAGTAAAACGCGTTTTCTAACACGTGATTTGCCTGACACTACGCAGAACGCGATTTTAACAAGTTCCATCTGTTATGATTACATATGATTCTGTTGGGACAGTTTCTCGGAGGGCATTGAATGATGAGTTATATGAGACAGAAAATGGAAAAAAAACATCGCGTGAGCTGGCTGCTTTGAAATATATCTAGTTTGGGGTGCAAATGGGACGATACTCCAAGGAAATGTGGAATTCACTCCAACGCTCCAGAAGGTAACCAGTAACTGAGACTGTTTAACACCTTTCCTGGTAGAGGAGCCACAAGACACTTCAAAGCAAAAGCCTCGCAGAATACCCATCAGAACATACAGTAATTTATAATATCTGCTGGCGCACAGAGACATATGCTTATTGGCATGCTGAAATCAGATTAGGCCTGTGGTCTGGTTCTTATATTAGATCCCGCTTTTCCATCTCTCTGCTCTTCAGATAATGGTTTCAAAGGAAACAACTGGCTGACGTGAAAATATTGTAGATCGTGCCATTCTCTTAGAGAAAAACTAACAAACCATAAATCACTGATATGTGTTGTAGTTGCTGATATAAAATTGGAGATCCGCATGAGTTATTCATTAATGTAGTAAAAACATTTGATTAAAGCATATTATCACGTTTGTAGATTCAGTAAAGGGTTTCATGTTGATATCAGCTGTGGCTGGAAAAAAAAAACCACAGAAGTCGGTTCTCAAAAATTCCTTGCTGGCCTCAAGCCTAACTCTGTTGGGTAATATGTACAGATCTCAGTATCTTCGTCCTTTCTTCAATTCCTTTTAACCCCTGTTTTAAGGGCAAATTGAATTAAGAATGATGTTCAAAGGAGAAGAAGTACCACACAAGGTTCCTTCACAAGATCTTGCTGCTTACAATTCCCTAAAGTTGACGAGACAGCTGGAGTCTAAGAAGTTGGACTAACTTTTACACTGCCTTTTATCCACATCTCATCATGATTTTAGGGGTTTTAACACCTGTTTTAGGGGCAAATTGAATTAGACAAAATAGAAGAATACCAAACAAAGTTCCTTCACAGGATTTTGTTGGCTACCCGTTTGTCGTAAAGTTAGCCAAAGAGTTGGAACCTAATAAGTTGGAGAAACTTTTCCACAGCCATTTGTCCAAATCTCATCATCATTTGAGGGGTTTTAATGGACTGGGCCAAAAAGCAGTTACTTATTTTTGCACCTGCTCCCAAACCAATTTCGAACTTAAGAATCGCTTCTCATCAAGAGATGTCTGACACACACCTTCTCTTCAAAGCCCAAGGGTCCAATCCGAACTCTGAATACAAACAGTTCTTCAGTCATTCACGTGATTGCAAGATACTAAAATATCCTTTTCATAACTTCATTATTTCAATGTAGCCATAATCAATGCATGAAAGTCATACTATATATATATGTAGATGCTCTTTTTAGAGTGTTGTTACACAGATATTCCAGAGTTGTGTATGAATAAAAGGAAGAACAATTTAACCAAATCCAAAGTGAAATACCAAAACTGCGTTGTGTCTTTGGGGCAGATCCTAACCTAAGCACTTGTTACGTTTCATCGCGTGGCGTATTTTCTAGGCACTCCTCTCGCTCGTACGTACTTTGGTCGTTTTACGTTTCTCAAACCCTACCTTAACTTTTCAAAGTGTAAGTATGAATGTGCGTAACGGCCTAACCCGGCACATACTGCGCTATATAAATGCCTCCCTCTGCCTACAAAGCGTAATTCCGGGTGTCGTATGGATCACCTGTCCCTCCGTTCCTAGTTACGCTGATGGTTCGTATGTTCACAGTTATGTGGCGTAACATCTGCCATGCGCAAATTTATTGTCAGCAGCTATCGTGCTCAGGTCTGGATCTACCCCTTTGTCTTTATAAGACTCGCTGATAATTGAATTTAACTTGGTGAGCTAACCCCTTTATACCAGCATGGATGCTAGAGCCACAGACTCTGGGCTGGATCCAGATCTAGTTAAGTGCTTGAACTTAGTCACTCCTGGGCTAAACCATGGTGATTGCAGGGGAGTCATATTTCATCTGTTCAAACAGTATTAGAGTTGAGAGGTGATGTTTCCTATCCCAAGTCTAAATAACAGTGTGATAGTAACGCTGGTCAGTATCTGTGTAATAATATAATAATATAATAGTAGTATTAGAGATAAGAGGTGATAAATAACAGTGTGATAATAAAGCTGGTCAGTATCTGTGTAATAATATAATAGTATTAGAGATGAAAGGTGATAAATAACAGTGTGATAGTAAAGCTGGACAGTATCTGTGTAATAATATAATAATAATAATAATAATATAATAGCATTAGAGATGAGAGGTGATAAATAACAATGTGATAGTAACGCTGGTCAGTATCTGTGCAATAATATAATAATA
>WWET01000100.1:748304-761442 GCA_011038615.1 Limnodynastes dumerilii
TAAATAACAGTGTGATAGTAACGCTGGTCAGTATCTGTGTGCAGTAAGCAATTCAAAGATATATCCCTGCATGCAAAGAATACAATTAACTTGATTCCCCCTGAAATCAACATGGTTTAGCCCAGGAGTCACTCATTTCAAGCACTTACTTAAGTCTGCATCCAGCCCTTTGTTCCTGTGCAGTGTTGGTCCATTATTTTATGATAACCCAACTTATTTTTGATGAACATGCTTTAGCCATCATTATTAGAGTAAATCTACGCACTCACGTGGCTATGAATTAAACTAATCTTCTTTCTATTCACAATCCTTGTACACTAAAGCTCTTTATATTTCATTAAAGAAAGTGCTGTTTAATCATTAATAGAATATTTCTAGCATTTGCTACAACTGGTCGTTCCCTGATCTGCTGTCAGGAGGTGCCTGTCTGATCTTACCCCGGGTCAGGATCAGGACTAGCAGCCTCTGCAGAACATTTTTATGGACCATTGACGGAAGGAGTGTGATTCGCAGGTCTGATGGTCTTCATTTCCAAAGACCATCGTACTGCATTTTGCTGGCAGCTGTATCATGTTCAAAAAAAGCCAGCTCGGCAACTGGATCCCGACTCAAGGTATTGATAGGGGGTCAGCCCTAGGCGAGGGGCACCTATTAGTGTGAAGTGACTTAAAGGGTCATCTACCAAACATAAATGAGCACCATGAAATACAGTACAATAAACTGACTACACTGAAATATAGAAAGTAACGGCAGGTAAGAGCCACACGGCCCATCCATTCTGCCCAATTGTTTTCAAAACTATACTGACCCCAGACCTTATGTGACCCTCAATTTAGTTTAAGACTTAGAGGTGATTGGGAAGTTATTCTACTTCTCAGCCACCTTTTCAGTGAAGTAATTTCCTCTGAACTTCCCACCTTCCAATTTATACACATGTCCTTGTGTTTTATTTCATTCCTTTGACAAATGCCCCCCTCTTGTACCTGGTTACACCCCTTGGTATACGTTAAAGCTTCTATCATACCTTCACTGTCCTTAATGTCTCTAATATATTTATGTCCTTCTAGAGATACAGGGCAGGATTCACACCTAAGAAGCAGTCGTTTCTTAGGTGTGTATCTGTAGTAAAGGACCTCCTGCACATGCATAGTAAGTCCTTTACGCAAGCTACCTGCCAGTTCGGTACGTAGATTGCCTCTGGGCTCTCTTTCTGCTACTTATTCCTCTCCCGATACAACCAAGCATCTGACTTGCCTTTCTCATTGCTTTCTTACATTGCTTGGCTACCTGTAAGTCACATGAAACAGTGGCTCCTAAACCCTTTTCTTTCTCTTTTAGTTTCTAATGTTGCTTTATTGAAATTTTGGGTTTCTGTGTCTGTCACAAATTGAGATATTTTTTTGGCATTAGGCTGCAGTTGCCACACTCTTGACCATTCCTCCAGTCTACCGAGATCATCAATCATTTTGTTTACCAATTTGTGTCTTCTTCCAATTGGATGGCACAGATTTACTCGCATGCACCATGCACAAAATTAACCCCAATCACCAAAACCAAAAAAAAAAAAAAAAAAAAAGCAGCTCAAATCCAACTGAAAAGCACCAGAGGTTAGAAAAACCAGAAGATTTGCCAAATGGGGTTAAAGGAGAAAAAGTTAAAAAAAAAAAAAAAGTTTACAAGAAACATTTTAGTCTTTTTGCACAATGTAAACAGTACAATAGCAAAGGTTAGATAATTCATTGGCTGGCTATTTAGTTACACTTCCACAGGAGCAGAACAGAGGTCAGAAACCTGGGGGTTTACAGCTGTTGTGCAACTACAACTCCCAGCATGGCATCCCAGCTACTTGTAATTCCGCAGCAGCTGCAAAGCCACAGGTTGCCCTTGCCTGCTGCGGACGAAGAGGCATAAAGTTCTGTGGATCGGGTTACTGCAGGAAGAGCATTATTAGCGCCCTGGGATCGTGTACAGTAATGGGCTTCAGTCAGTTTTCCGTTCATTGCTCTGACGCACCTGATCCACTTTAGTTGCATTGTTGCAGCGAGATGGAAGCCTGGGTTGTGTCACATGTTAATACTCGTTGGTCTTGGAGAGATGGACGGGCTTCCTGTAGGAGAGTAGTCTGAGGACCCCTGAGTGGGCTGCACAGATGTAGTGGAAGAGCAATAAATTACTGCTAGCTGCGCATGTCATGTGTTGTGAGGAAGGACCACTCTGGGATATGTGTAAATGAGACTAGTCACCATTTCTGGCCTTTTGTTTTTCCAGGTTGACCTTTAAGCTGTAAGAAACTATTACAAAGAGAAAACCCAGTTACAAATTGGAGCAGTAAAAATGTGTGGCATTCCTCGCTGCACGTGTCTCTGCAGGATCCCTGGGCCGCCTTCTCTGAATGCTCAAACGAAAAATAAATATCAGTAACAAGCTGTTCTCCTTTAAATGACTAATATATGTGTATTTCATTGCAATCAGCACAACAAGGATCACTGTATTTTCACCTGATTTGTGTTGTGTGTATTATTATTATTATATTTTAGCTTAAAAGCAGGAACCAAATAACCATGAGCCGTATTCACACTTAAGAGTGCAGACAGAACCCTCCCTGGTGCAGCCCCTAACCCGTCCCCCGTTTTTAGGTACCTCTTAAGAGTTGCATAGGGCTACCTTATATTACTGTGCATAGTTTCCTTCTTAAAAAGGAACCCACGCACGGACAATGCCTCTCTCAGCCTCCCCGGCTAATCTAAATCCCCCCTACCCCACTTCTACCTAAACACTCTCCGAGGTGGCATTATGCCACCTCTTTCTAACTAAACTGGTCTGCCTGTTCTTTAAAGACCCAGGACAACAGACCCAGATTGAACCATTCACACCAACACCCGATTAGGGCTATTCCCGGGTATTACAATATCTATATCTATTATAGGTGCTGGATAGGGAGTACTCTCTATCATCTACTTATAAATCTTACCTCCTATGAAACCACCTGCGATTACCTTGCACACTTCTTGGTGTTCCCTGTGTGAAAGCCCCCCCCCCTCCCCACTAGATTTAATAATTTAATTTGATTGTGTTCCAGGACAATACAATGTAACTCAACTTCTTTACGTGCTATGCTGGATTCGTTTTAAAACTAGAATCATAATGTGCTACCTGTTACAATACCATTGATGTTATCGTAACTTCACCACTTTCAACACATCCAGTTCAAACTAAAAACTGATCCTCCTTTGCTGAGGTCGGGCAGATACATCCAGACCAGTCACCGCCGCATATTGTTCAGTGGATCACCCAATCCCTTGAGTGCTTCTTTATGTCAATCATCAGGAGAAAAGCTCTTTGTCATTTCGTTAGCATCATACTGGTCCTTGAGAGCTTATATGTTTCTTTGTTCAGCAGATTTCAGTTGTGGTTCATGAGGTCGGGTAATGTAAACGTTCAGACCTTTCTAGATTAAATATGGTTAATATTACATCCGTATCGTATGGAGTGTCCTTACACGGTTTGCCAATAAAGACTATGCACAAGAAAACAAATTAGGGAGTTCCATGATATTTTAATTATAGTAGAACATAACATATACCCCAGAAATATCTCTAACTCATCACCTTTCTATATTTCTCAGCCACCACCAATTTGTAATCACCATTTTAAGAGTAAGTGTAAGTAATGATCTTCTACTTGCAGTTGCTGTGTTCCAGCTAATAGCACTATGGACTGAATCCAAAGATTGGAAATAAGAGGAAAACAGGAGGAAAGTTACACCTTGGCAAAACCATGATGGCTGGCCCTGATCAAAAAATGGCTGTGCTTTCACCCATTCCTGGGCAAGTAAAAGTCCCTACACTAACTGTAACCCAGGAAAGAAATAGCTCACTGGTAGGATGGGAGTAAGCAGGTCCCACTGGTTTTTTGATCAGCCTCTCGACTTTATCCTAGGTTTCTCTTATTACTATTCTCCATTGTGTTATTTTGCTTGTTATTTTGGTTATAAATTGATGGTGTGTTTATACTATGATCATTTGTTATCTCCCACTCATACCATTCTTTAGATTCTGCTGTTAGGATGGATATTATGTTCATACTTTCGCTGGAAGGTTCTTTTTAATGATTTTAATGAATCTAATAAAATGTGGCTTTTTAATGAGAAGATAAGGATATTTGGTCTGAATCTTTGGGTAGTGCACCTGTTATAGATTTCCCTGTTTTCCCTTCTAATACCCCTTTCACATCACCAAATCTGAAAAACGGGAGAAGAAATACCGGATTAAAAATAAAGACACCTTTTAAGTCCGCTAAAACTCGGGAAATTACATCTCCAAAGAATTTCCCGGGTCTGCCTTGAGAAGAAACTGTCAATCATTGTAGAAACGACCTCCTATTGGCTGCTTCACATGATGTCATTTCTGTTGCCCACAATGATGATATTGTGGTATATATGCGCGTCTTTAACTGTACCAGAAATCTGGAAAATGATCTCCTCCTCGCCCCTTATGTTCAAGAGCTCCTCCACGTCATCCTCTCGCCAGTGCGCCATCTCACGAGTCTGAAACAGGGCAGCTTATGATGATGTCATCAGATGCTGCCTGCGTTTTACATCCAATAGGGTTGTTGCAAGGTGAAAAACCCGGGTTGAAAATAACCCTGGTCCTTTCACATTGCCACCCTTCCCGGGTTGGACCCAGGGAAAACCTTTCTTTTTGCCGGGTCGACCGGAATCACCACCAAATACCCGGGATTTTGCCGAGACCAAGGTTTTTTGTTTTTTTTTAAATCCCGGGTATTTGGTGGTGATGTGAAAGGGGTATTAGTGGAAAGTGTTTGTATATGCTAATATTGTTTGCAACAGCGGATGTTTTCCTTCACTGCATTTCAACCCGGTTTTGCCCAGGTGTAACTTTCCACCAGTTTTCTTCTTATATTCAAACTCTGGTTACAGTCTTTTAAGCAGAAAGGGCCAGATCCAGAGCTAGGTTTCATCGCGTAGCGTATTTACTATGCGCTCCCCTTGGCCGTACGTTATTTTGCCGTTTTATGCTTACCAGACCCTACCTTAACTATTCAAAGCGTAACTACTGACGTACGTAAAGGCTTAAGCACGCCCATTCTGTACGATTTAATGCCTCGTCCCGCCTCCAAAGCGTTATTACGGGTGTTGTATGGATATCATACCCCTTCGTTCGTAGTTACGCTGTTGATACGCTGCTGGTACGTATGTTCAGAGTTCCGTGGCGTAACATCTGCCGCGCCCATGCACCGTACATACAAACCAGTATTTTTACGTCACTGGCTGGGGTAAATACGCTAGCGTACGTAGCTCAGGGTCTACCCCAAAGTGTCTTGTTTACACTGCCCATAACAAATTGCACTTTTGGTGATCACTAGAACAGTGGGGAATCAAAGCACCATTCCATAACTCAGCAAATATCATTAAATATGCCTGTAAACTCCTTCTCAGTTATGTTTGCATTTATAGACTTCTGTTGCCTCTTGCTGCTGTCCTAGTCGCAGGATAGGCCTGTTCTCAGGAGCAGAATGGGGTTGATGAAGGTCTCTCACGAGGCACAGTTTCAGCCGCAGGATCCACTGAAGTTCTGCTAATAAGAAGCGTATGAGCCGTCTGTCTGGAGAAGTGCCTGGTGCTCCTAGCTTCTCTCTCTCTCTCTCTGTTACCCGCTCACAGCCTTTCAGCAGGGAATGCCAAAAGTGCACTTGTTCCTGGTTTGTGAGGCACGGCCTGCAGAGTAATTAGAGATGACAGGAGATACAGCAATATGGCTTTAGTTTAAGTCCCTTTCAGGAATCCTACTAGATTCTTTGACAACTTAGTGGCAACGCCGACTCACAGACATTCTCTCTGGACGCCTGAGAGAGAACCGAGCATCACATTCACAGCTTAGCACTACATTAAAAGGAGAGAATAGAGGGAAATAAAACAGACGCTCTCTTTTTATTTTATTTTATTTCATTTTTTTTTTTTTTTAAGGAATGCAGAAGATATTTACCAGATTAAAGTGGTTTCTCTTATGGTAAAGTTCACTAATTAAACACACAGCTCAGGGTTCAGAGATCACACAAAATGGTTAAAGTGTTCTTTGAGTTTCAGAGAAAACAAATATGGTTTCTCTGTTTCTGTTTTGTTCTGCACAGGAAAGATCTCTCCTCCAGGCAATTGTATCAGTTACATCCTCATGCAGCAACACACAAGGAGAATTTGACTGTAGACATTTCGGCATGCACACCTGCCCCAGAGAACTCTTCTAGAACAGACAAACAAGAGTGTTCCCAAAAATCTCCTCAACAAATACTGGATCTGTCATAGCCAACTTTTGCAAATGAATGTCAGGGAGATCATGAGAGCACTACACCAAAGGGGTGTGTCCTGTACCACCAGAGGGGTGTGTCCTGTGAATAGCTCCACCCATGGGTGTGTCTAGCACTGCCAGGAAAACTATTTCTCAATAAAAATGGCAGCATCAGTATTTATTGCAGGATTTCTGACTTTTTAAAGCTTCAAAATGGAAGATCACGGAAGAAAGGCATAAATTCCTACAAGGGGATGGGGCTTAGGCAAATAGCGTCATTAAGCCACGCCCCCTGTGAATCACTGCTGTAGTCTCTGGTGTTCCAGGGGTGGGCGGGACTTGAAGACATCATCAAGTCCCACCCATGCCTAGGGACTACAATAGACATTGAGAGGGGGTCAGGACTTGTGGGAGATTTGCCGACTCTCCTTGGATTCAGGGAGAACTGCCTAAATTTTGGGCGTCTCCCGGATATTCCGGGAGAGTCGGCAACCATGATTTAAACTGTCAGAGAATAAATCCTTTCAGTATTATTGTGAAGACTGTGAATAGGATCCGGTGACTTCCTCATCTCTATAGAAAAGATAAAATTAGGTGATGCTGCAGCTCATTAACAAGAGACCAAAGAGTATCATTCATTTCTGTCTCCATTATTGAAGCCCTGTTGTCTTAGATAACGGCCAGTCTTTTAGTATATTTTGGCCTCCATGAAAATGCTGTAGAATTGTTGAAAACAAAAGAACTTAAACAATCTTTGATGTCTGGAACCGTGCGGTACATGAACACATGAGCTATTCAGAATTAATCCAAAGTCCGAACTACCTTCAAACATACCACTTTCTCCTATGAGACATAATGAATATTAAGTTAATATTGTATAATAACTGTGATCAATATGACACTTTGCTGACACATAAATGATATGAAAAAAAAACATCTGATTGTTTGATTTGATTTTTGGAAGCAGCTAATTTTCATGATCGTGATGTCCCGATGTCTTCTCCATTAATGAGTGTGTATGTCGTATGCTGTCGTGACAAGAATAAAGACAGATCCAGTGCTAAATCGTTTCTGTGTGTACAGAAGAATCGTTATAGAACCTGAAACTTCAAATTGTGACTAATATCGTTACAGATGTCGCATTGTTAGAAAAACCTCTAATGTTTTCCCAGCTTTATTCTCAAACCCTGAATCAGCCCTAAGGTAGTCGGAAATCAGTCTGTTGAAGAGGGGGGTGGTTAAAAAGTGAACGCACTAATGTTTGGATTTGACCCAAGGTGAATGCTTTGCTCCTCGGTCTGTGAAACATACAAATTGGAAGACTGAATCATTCCCAATTTACAATCCATGGGCTGGATCCAGACTTAAGAAAGAGCTTGAAATTAAGAGGAAGGTTACTCCTGGGCTAAACCATGCTGATTGCAGGGGAGTAATATTTCATCTGTTGCAAACAGTATTAGAGTTGAGAGGTGATGTTTCCTATCCTAAGTCTAATAGTGTAATAGTAAGGCTGGTCAGTATATGTGTAATAATATAATAGTATTAGAGATGAGAGGTGATAAATAACATTGTGATAGTAACGCTGGTCAGTATCTGTGTACGCTGCTTTGTCCAGCGCTGATTGTCAAAACCCTGCGAGATCTGACTTGGGATTTGGAAGTTTGGCGTAGGTAACGTCATCTGAGACGCGTGCTCAAATCCCCAAATTCGGGTCGGCTCGGTTCTCTGAGAACCGAGCCCACACATCTCTAGTGGCTATCTTTCTGAAAACGGGACATTTCGGCATCCCAAAGCTGTGCTTGGGGACAATGGGATAGGCTACCTAAAAAAGGGACGGCCCGTTCAAAACGGAACGTATGGTCACATTAGGCCATGCGGCCTGCGTATATTTAGGGTATGTTATTAGGTGTGAATCCGTTCCAGGGTTAGGAATTAAAGTTAGAGTTAGGTTTTGGAATTAGAGTTATAGGGCTGAGTCAGATACAATTTTTAGGTGCAAGTCAAGTATAGAGCAATACCATGTTGAATTGCAAGGGGAGGCAGATTTAAATTGTAAAACCAGAATTAAAATTAGGAGGTGAAGATTCTTAGCTCAGCTCTATTTTACAGAATAAACATAAAGCAATGAAGTATTATAGTTCTATAAGTAAAAGTAATGTATTTTCTCTGCATGCAAAATTGTTTTAATTAATTAATTAACACCCCTTACTTTGAAAAATGGTTTAGCCAAGCTGCACCTAAAAAAAGGTGGAAGTGCATCTCTGAATCAGCCCCTTAATTACAAGCTCCTTCTTAAGTCTGGATCCAGCCTAATTAGTATGTGCTGGACACACATCAACAATAGTGGCATAAAAATAAAAATGTGTTCACCAAATGGATGAATATTATTTATTTATTAAAAATACATCACAGTTTACAATGAATTATTGTTTCATATTAACCTATGTTTAGAATAATCACACACTCCATAATAAAATATGTATTTTTTGTGCAAAGAAAATAATTACAACTTAAAACAGAACACTTCCCTGTAAAATATCCCATCTAAACAAACTCTGAGTTAAAATTTCCCCTTTCTTTCTGAAAATATAATTTATTACAGAACATTTACAACACAGAGATACAGCATTTTACCCCCTGTCCAATATTCATCACATAATGAATAAAAATAGCTATTGACGTAGAGGGAAGAGTTGCAATAACAACACACATGTAACCATATAAATGGAGACTTACTGCTCTATAAAAGTATATAAACGAATTCCCATGTTAAAGAGACATTTCATCCAAACAAAAAACAGCATGAAGTGTAATCTAATCTGTATTTATCACGTACATTTGGGACCAATATTAATAGTTAACAAATACATATAAAGCTCTCCAAACCAGGTTATACATTAAGACCAAAGAAACATACAGTAGCACTGAAAATAATATTAGCTTCAGATGGAAATCAGATATCAGAATATTTCTGTCTTTTAACAAATCTCTTCCAGGTGATCACATGGGATAATGTAACATCTGGGCTGAAGGTGTTAAAGCCTGTACAAGGTGAGCGTGAATCATTTACCTGGGTGGAGTATGGTTCAAGTCTGGACCCAGTTAGGAAGAAGAAGCTATGAGCAGCATTATTGGGGAGTGAAGGAGATGGCATGCTTAATAGGAAAAATATGATAAATAATCAATAATAACCAGTCATGACCCAGGGAAGGGAAGGGTAAGGTTAGGCTGCGGAGAGCAGACCGTTAAGGTTAGATTACAATGAGGGGACAATTAAAGTTAGGCTGTGGTTAGCACACAGTTATGGTTAGGCTGCAGTGAGGGGATCATTAAGGTTAGGCTGTGATGAGGAGACAGTTAAGGTTAGGCTGTGGTGAAGGGAAGGTTAAGGTTAGGCTGTGGTAACAGTAATTAAGGTTAGGGATAGTTTATTTGTTTATTGGTCTGACTATTCACAATCTGCAACACTATAATGATACTATCGACAGTATTGCTGTCTGAATAAGGCCCCTTGGGAACTACAACTAGACCTTTTTAACCAGAAACCTGTTTAAATCCCATTAAGCATCAGAAATATTCTCTGAAAAGGCAGGATGTTTATGGCTCCTTGTATGGAATGAAAGTCATATATATTTATGTATTCATTCATACATCTATAACTTGGGATCCTCCATCGTGGTGATTTATTATGGTAATGTTTAGGATCAGAAGTAAAAAAAACAAACAAACTGGGCCCCAATGCCAGGGGCCAGCAGACATTGCTGGTGGGTGGGGCACTTGCATGGCGGAGTGCGGTTGTTGGCCAAGGGCCATGGATGTGGTTTCAGCTTGGACACTATCTATTGGTTCCTCCAGGTTCTTTACTTTCTACTAATAACAAAAGTTTAATTGGTATCTGCAAATACAGACCCTAATGTGTGTTTGGCAGGGAATTAAGGCTTTTATCTGCCATAGTGCAAGGACTGCTTCAAAAGATTTAATATTCATATAATATTTAATAAGCATTCAAGAGCAGTTGAAGCTCTGGGATAAATTGGGGTGCCACAGACCAGAAGCCAGCTCTACATTACAGGCATAAAAACTGCTATTGTGTCCAGTAGAGGGCAGGAGAGAGTCCTATCTTGGGATAAGTGGAGCCACAATGACTGATCAAAGTGACTGACTGAGATGAGACCACAACAGTTCAAGGTCTGGACTTTGTATTAGAGAAAGATAGTAAATAGCTTTATAAACAGACATCAAGATAGAGACAAGGGGCCTGATCCAGAGGTACGAAATTGGCCGAATTCGAGCGAGCGTACTTCCGTTTTTTGCGTATTTTCGTATGAAAATTCGCACTGCGCATGCCCAGTATGACAGCTTCTGGTCGGCTGGACGACATGAGCGTATAGCGGTCGTATTGTGAGCGAAATGTTCGCTCGAGGGGCGTGCGTTCAGTACGACGGTCGCCTGGGCGCTCGTTTTATTACACGGAGGCGGGGATAGCCATTTAAATTGTACAGTATGGGCGTGCTAAGCCCATACGCTTTGCGTAATATGTGCGAAAATTCGTACGGCCGATGGGAGTACCTAGTGTAGGGTATAGCCGCCGTAAGCAGGTACTTTACAATGGGAGTGTTAGGGGCGTGTATGTTTATTCACACGGGCGAACGTACGCATTCGCCCGTCGGACGGCAATTTCGTAGCTCTGGATCAGGCCCAAGGGGTATTTGTACTAAAGCTTTAAAGAAAAAGTGAAAGTGTTGTCAACAGCAACCATCTAGCTAAAAATGTATAGGCTGTATTATATAAATGAAATATTACACATCATATTGGTGTAAGAGGCTCCTGAAGAATTGTAAGTCTACCCCAAGGTATATTATATTTTAATAACAGCAGTAACAGGGCCTGATATAGGGTTATACTTGAAACAGTGGCATACTTTCCATGCCAGGCTGATGCATTATAAACAAGTTTCAGGCACCCCCAAAATATTTGTGCTGGTGCCCCCTGAGGTCACATGCCCTAGGCTGCAGCCTAGTAAGCCTAATGGTTGATCAGGCACAGAGCAGTAATATCTATTTCTAGAAAATATATGGAACTTAATCTAGGGCAGGGGAGCAGAATATCCGGGAGACTCACAAAATTCAAATATCCCGCAATGGGCTTGAGGCGGGGATATTATGCAAATCACAGCCTTAAGTCCCACCCCCTGCCTATCAATATCATAAGCCCTAGCGTGACTAAGGTTGGGCGGGACTTGATGACATAATGTGTCCCCATCCCTAGTAAGACTGAATAGTAGCATTAATGGACAGAGGCGGGGCTTCAGGGCACAATTTGCATACATGACATCATCAAGGCCCGCCCCCATGCCAGCATCTCATTCTTCCCTATGAGATCTCCTAGAGGGAAGAAATAAAAAATGGCGACCCTGATGTAGGGTCTAGAGAGAGCTGTATGAATATAATGCGGGGAAGGGTATGTGTGGTGTATTGGTATTTGTGCTTACGAGTCTCCCCTTACTCTGTACGTAATACGTGTAGGAGGGGGAGACATTTAAATTGTACAGTATGGGTTGGGTTACGCACTTCTGCACGGATGTTTGCTAGGTCCGCACAATGATACGCTGTGGCTGCGGCATGTAAAGGGTTAAGTAAGGGTTAGGCTGCTGGGCATAGACCATTAGGGTTAGGCTGCTGGGCAGGGGGCATTAGGGTTAGGCTGCGGGCATGGAGCATTAGGGTTAGGCTGCAGGACATGGAGAGTTAGGGTTAGGCTGCAGGACATGGACAGTTAGGGTTAGGCTGCAGGTCAGGGAGCATTAGGGTTAGGCTGCGGAGCATGAAACGATAGAGTTAGGATGCAGGGCATGGAGGGTTAGAGTTAGGCTGCGGGGCATGGAAAGTTAGGGCTATAGAAAGGGAAGGTTAGGGTTAGGAAAGGGTTAAGGGTAGGGCTGGTAAGATTATTTACCTGTCGAAGGAGGAGTCTTTGTGACTCCGGGGGCCAGATTTATTAAGCTTTAAGAAAGGAAAAGTGAAAATTTCGCCTGTAGCAACCAATCAGATTCTAGCTGACAATTTCTAGCATGTAATAGGAAAGTAAAAGCTAGTATCTGACTGGTTACTATGGGCAACATCTCCACATTTCCTTTCCAGCAGTTTAGTAAATCTGGCCCCAGGAGTCGCATCTCCGCCACTTTGTAAAATGCAGATTGCCGGCAATGACCATGAGTCTGCATTCAGCCGTAGCACGATGAGCTTTCCAAATAAACCCCATTGTACCATTGAACCACTCTCGGTTTCTCCCTTTGTACCTGTTTTTGCTGTTACTCTCAACCTGCACAAGTGTAGCCCTGATAATGCTGCACAGTACATGAGAGACGGGTATGTGTATACACACCTAGAAAATTCATGTGTCCTATATGGTCAAAGTTGAATCCTCCATACAGATATTGCCCTCGCTGCTGAATAACACATATGGGTATTTTTTTGCATGTTAGAAGTTTTGGTGACAGCGTTTGGCTTAATACATAGTTCTTTATCAATGATTTATTTGGATGGAAACAATGAAGTTATAGAGATAAAGGTCAGATCAAATCCAGTAATGATATACATGTACACACAACGGGCTGGATCCAGACTTACGAAGGAGCTTGAAATTAAGAAAGGAAGGTTACACCTGGGCTAAACCATGTTGATTGCAGGGAGAGTCAAGGTAATTGTATTCTTTGCATGCAGGGATATATCTTTGAATTGCTTACTGCACACAGATACTGACCAGCTTTACTATCACACAGTTATTTAGACTTGGGATAGGAAACATCACCTCTCAACTCTAATACTGTTTGC
>WWET01000100.1:762307-778257 GCA_011038615.1 Limnodynastes dumerilii
TGGAATATGACTCCCCTGCAATCAACATGGTTTAGCCCAGGAGTCACTCATTTCAAGCACTTACTTAAGTCTGGATCCAGCCCAACTACTGGTTATAGCAGGTGCAAAGTTATCTAAACAAGGTGGGATAAAGAAATTCTACATCTAAAATAATAAGATCCAGGAATATTCCATTCATCTGTATGTCTGACGCTGTCTATAAGGATGACATTTACAGTGGTTTTATGATAAGATAGAAGACTTATGATTTGGAGGAACAGAGAAAAAAAATATCTTGACCCCTATTTGGTTGTCATTGCAGTGTCATAATTCAGATTCCCTCCAGCGGTTCTGCCTTACTAGCTGACACCACCCTGCTGTGTGTGGCATTTAATGGAAGTAGCATAGAGAAAGATGAGCTGCAAATCCTTCCTGTCCGGGGAGAGCAGAGCAGTCAGGGTGCCATGTAGAGGTTTTACAGATGTTTATGAACATGTTTCTGTCTGATCTCAATTAACATTTTACAATTTCTGCAAATTCACGGCACATAAATTATCTTTTTGGCATGACGCTCCATCTGAAGATAGCCTGCGCAGAGACATGCAGGGATGGCTCTCTTAGAAGGCTTATAACATAGATTAGATCATTCAAATGTTTGCAGCTTAATTGATATGATTGGAAAACTCCCCTGGGATGATTAGCATAACAATACATCAGCGTAGAATTAATAAAGTTTCTGAATTCAAAAAGCAGAAATTGCCACACATAGCAACCAAATAAATTCTAGTTTCTAGTACATTATACAACATGATAGCTAAAATCTGGTTGGTTGCTATGGGCAACACAATATTTCCATTTTTTTTTTTTAGAGACGTGAGACCTGATCCAGACTTATGGTCGTTTTTCGTTTGTTTCGCTCTACTTAGTATAATGCGCTCCCCCCTGGCACTCCCCTTTCACATACGTAACTTAGCTGACTTACGTGTTCAGAATCCTGACTTAACTGTTCCTTGCGTATCTCTGGTCGTCTGGTCCTAACCCCGCCCATATTGTACAATTTAAATGCCTCCTTCCACCCACAATGCATCTATTCGTATGTGTAGTGATGTCACATCCTATCATACGGAGTTACACACAAGTTACGGTGAGTAACATCTGCCACTCGCTTGTACAGTGTGCAATATATTTACACCTGCTGCGTGGGTAAATTGGCTGCCGTTATTTTTAAGTCTGGATCAGGCCCATGAAATGTAACTGATGAAAAGTGACAAATAATTAAGAAAATGTACCCTGGAAAAAACATTTTACAATTACATTCAAACTGACTCATGAGTTGACATATTGCTGTGTACAAACCCATGAGGTGAACACACGTTTGCTTCTATAAGCTTACATTGAAATATTATAATATCATACACACAGCAAAGGAATACAGGAGATGTAAAACTTATTGAGCGATGACTCAGGATGTATTAAACGTGATGGACATTTGTCCATGTCCATGGAGTTTATACTGTATTCCTGTTTGATAATAATAATAATAATAATAGTGCTGTGTAGTATTTAATAAGAAAGTCGTTTTATTATCTGTCGGTTTTACATTAAGTCCCAGTGTCACGGGAATGAAAGGATGGGCTGGATCCAAGACACCTCCACTCCTGTGGTTGGAAGCACTCCGGCCATAATGGCATTCCGATGGAGATGGAAGCTGTCAGAGGCTGAGAGCTTAAAGCAGCGCTCAGCACTCCATGTATAAGTGCTGTTTATAAATGATTTAAGCTGTCAGCCTCTGACAGATTGCTTACAGTGCAGGTGGAGCGGCTGCCGCAGGCCCTCCCCTCTCCTCCGGGCTCCTGTAGCTGTTGCACCTCTTGCTGCCACTAAAGTAACCCCCATGCTCCCTCATACTGCAACGCTGTACACTCTTCTACAATAGGTGGATCGTAGCACAAGACTGTAGGCCACGAAGAAATGTAACAATGATGTGGAATTTTAAATTGAAAAATCATTTGAAAGTGACTCAGTTGTTGTCCCCTAATCCCCTAATTTCCTGCTTCTACCAGACTCAGGATGTAACAAAGAGCAGGTTGCACAAATCTACCTGGGAGAGCTTTGCAGGCTTGGAGCATTGTAGGGTGAGAGCTTTGCCTTTTGGTGGAGCGTGACTTTGGTTGTAGCACTGTAGCAGTTGCATTCATGGTATGAGTTTGATTACCGATACCTGCAAGCGACAGCATTTACATTCTTTACCACATAAAAACCTATGCTTAGTGGTGGAATCACAAGTGTACGGCCAGGTCTTAGTGGTCTGGGTTTAAGCTCTGGAAGGGTTCCATCATCGACCATCACGAGATGCTGTCCATTGAGCTGCACGGACCTGCGGATAAGAGAAAACCATGAATGTATTAGTGCTATTATATAGTGAAATGTGCCCCCTTGTGCAAATAACCAATAGAAAAACATCAGGGGAAAAGGTCAGTGACGTGATCAGCAGTAAAACTCTTTTGCTTAGGTAAAGATCAGAGTTTGTATCCAGCACAGAGCCTGGATCTATAGGATTAAACTAGTAACTAGGGGCCAGAATTACTAAAGTGAAGATGTTGCCTATAGCAACCAATCAGATTCCAGCTGACATTCTCTAGTATGTAATAGGAAAGTGAGAGATAGAATCTGGTTGGTTGCTATGGGCAACATCTCCACTTTTTCATTCCCGCAGCTCAGTAAATTTAGCCCTAGGAGTACAGAGGTGCCATAATACAGTCTTGGTATTGAATAGGATATGGTTGTAATTAGAAGTACTTGCCACATTGGCTTAAGTGATCTCTGGTCTATTACTTGTGGCTGTCACTTTTGTAGTGCCCTTATTACTGGGCTCTGCTTTTCTTGCTTTTGGCTTTTTAGGATCTACTGACAGAAGATCCTGTTTATTTGCTTTAAGTATGAATCGTTTTTGGGCATTTTCCGAACCATGTGCACTACATTTTAGTGGATTCTCTCTTGTGCCTTTTTAGTGCCTCTCTTTCGATATAATAGACAATTATTAACATTACGTTGCAAATTTTTCAAACAACTGTATTTGAATGTTCACCTCTTGTGCATAGGAGACATAGGAGACATTACCACCTGACTTCCGTTATGGAATCCACCAACCAGTAAAACAGTTGGACTATTATATTCTCTATTATATTCTATTATTATATTCTCCCTACAGTGGTGTCCACGATCTCTTCTATTCTGTATCTGAATGTTCACCTCTTGCGCACTGGAGACATCACCACCTAACTTCAGTTATTTTAAAATCTCTAGTGACAATAGATGAGACTAAAAGTTGCACTGCTCCATAGACCTGGGTTCTCTGATGTACAGTAAAAGATAGGAGTCACTTAATTTCACGGATGATCACCAGCAAAATCCATACAATGAACACCAGAATGTAGCAATATATAGGAATCACTGATTATAATGAAAAATAGCTTATCGGAATATATAAATAATCTAATAGAAAGAATTTTAGGAAAAGAAAGTTTAAAGCTATCTAAACTAATTATGAAATGGAAATAAGCAATGGGATTGTACGCTCCTGAAACACCTGAAGAAAAGAACACTTTCTGTTTTCTCACAGATAGGGTGTGAATAACGAACCCTTTTTAGCAACAACCGTGGAAACACACTGAGCTGTAACACCCCATACTGTGAGGACACCTGCAACAGCCTATGTATGATAGAGATTACAGTCATCTATTTTTTATGCTTTCCACATGTCTCTAAAACACAATGGAAACATAGAATTGAGTCTCATGTCTTTAAGGTTGTAAATCACTTTGCAACATTGCGACATTTCTAAAAAATTGCAGCGTACAAGATATGTGGGAGACAGAAGGAGGTCCGTTCCTTACTATTTTATGTGTGTAGTGCATTTTCTTCTGTAACAAGCCAGACACTTGATCAAATATCGCCAATCAATCTGCCACACTGTGCTTTAGCTTATCTGCACAAACACTTTCATAAATGTTCATTACAGTAGCATAGGACTGCGTTCACACTTAAGTAAGTGTGATAGCTACGTGTGTAATTTTACGATCAGTTAAACTGCGCATCCCCAGAACCCAAATATATACGCACGGAAACCCTGGCCGACATACACGGGTGTCAGACTTAGGATTGATGCACACATCGGCACAGAACAAGTCCCGCATGTGTGGCTAGAGGGGAAAGACTCCTAATGCAAATGAGCTGCACACGGGCTACTAATGTACAGTATGGGCTACTAATGTACAGTATGGGCTACTAATGTACAGTATGGGCGTCCTATAGAGTTAGAACCGATTCACAGGTATTATTGCCTTGCGGAAACTAACACATGCACAGGAATATTTAAGGTTACCGTCGACCACTCATAAGTTGAAGAACGATGTTGTTTGCTGTGAGGCCGCGCGTCTTCCAATACTTAGTTCAGGCTACACCTGCTGCGTGATTTTAATCAATGGATGTGTGTTTATAATCAATGGATGTGAAACAAATAATGGCTCGATTATTTAATCCTATGCTGAATTTACATTTTGTGCAAGACTTCAACATTGTAAAGGGGCCATTATTTGTTTAGATTATGTGAAGGTATTTTTTTTTATTTAAAATTACTTTTAAACTTGTGAACAAACTCCATTACATTTACTTATATTTAATTGTATTGGTTGTTTGTGTTGTTTTTATTTTTCAAATGCTTATTTTTAAAATGTTTTTTTAAAGTTTATATATCTAGTGGATCCTTTTATGTCTAACTTCATGCAGTATGCGTTCATGTGTATTGTTAATTATGTCATGATTATTCTTATTTCAAAGTGTATTTTTATTGGTTACTTTTGTTTACGTATGTTAATGTGAGTACGAACTGTTTTTATAAAAAAAACCTTTACTTTTCCAAAGCCTAATCAACTTGAATCATAAGCCATTTTAAGCACCTAAACACACGACCGATTCACGGCTTATAAAGTCCGCACGTACCTTATTATACGCAGGAAAGATCTACATCCTTATATTGCACTCCCGACACAGGAGGAGGGGTTAATCGGTTTCTTTTCTCTGAAGCGGATTTTTTGCGTGCATATATTTAAGTAAGTTACTCTTACGCAATTTTACTCTTAAGTGTGAATCAGGTCCATAATGCTTGTGGTTTGGATATTATACTACACTTAATGAAAAGGAATATATTACATCAACATGATAATAGTTTTGTAAGTACTTTATGTTAGCACTAGAGGGAGCCCTTGTAATTTGAAGGACATGATTCTTGTCCAATCATTTCAGTCCATGTTTAAACTATCTGATTTCAACATTTACTGTTCTGGAGGTTTTAGCTATAATTAATATAGTACAATAAAATAACATTATAAATAAATTATATTTAATGATTATATTTTAATAAGTTATAAATAAGTTAAATGATTATATATGTAAACCTCTGTCCATCATATCTGTGAATTTTGATGCCAGATTTAGCAAATGACGTGTGTAATAATAATGATGAAGATGATGTTGATGATAATAATAATAATAATAATAATAATAATAATGGACCTGATTCACACGTAAGAACGCGTTAGGTGCCTAAATATAGGCACCTAATAGCAATGAAACTCCCTCAGCACGGCCCCGGTTTTCAGGTTCTTATGTGATTTACGAGTGATATAGGGCTCCCTTAGCTGTCGTTTCGCATTTCAGTGCGTAGGGCGTCTATTAAGGAACATAAGTGCATAACTGCGCCTTCATTGCGTCATTTGAATGTCTCCCTCCACCCATATCTGCGTATCGGCCTATTTACTTATTCATAGAACGCCAATTTCTGCGTATGTTACTACAAACGTAGGGACTTTAGGTTCGTAGTGTAAAAGCATGGAATATACGCACTTAAGTCCAACGTTAATAGCGTAGAAAAGTTACTACGCATGCGCACTCCATCCGTTCTTAAAAATACGCACCTAAAATCAAAAGAATTCTTAGCTGTGAATCAGGTCCTATAATAATATCCCTTCTGTAAATTATTTGGGATATTAAAGATGTATAAAAGGGAATGAAGAACAGGGGTCCGTGGCCGCTTCCATTCTTCTAAGTAAAATTTATTTTTAAACATTTGATAAAGTTTACTGCGAGGCTATTAAAGAATATCTGCTAAATACAAATAGAGAGCACTGAGATGATCCGGCATATGACTGTAATAAGGTTTTGGTATGTACTAAGCTGGAAATTATCGCTGCCAGGCCAAATTCAATTGATTGGTAAAAATCGGGCAGGTGAGTATACAGCTTTCCAATTCCATTGTGTTTCCTTACTGCAGATCATGACATATTATTTTTTGATACTCTACATTATTACTCCAAAATAATATTGTTTAACTCATTTATCTGTTCTGTATGCTTGCTAAAATGATATTATGTAGATGTCTCATGTAGAAAGTGTGAATGCAGTGTGTATTAGCGTGTGCAAATGATGATTTTGTGCTTTGCATGCTCAGAAAATATGTGTATGCAAATGCATACAACTCAACATCGACCTCAGTGTGTAAAAATCTTTACAGACAATACTGGATTGTCATTTACTTAAGGTTGTAAATAAAAATGTTCCCATTTATTTGAGAAGCAAGGATTGTCCCCTTCACCTTTTATAGCAAAAAGGACATTTTTACTTCAAATTCCTTAGTAATTTCATAGTAATGGAACCTTCTGATTGGCCAGGGAAATAAAACCTAATGTTGGCACTTTAAGAGACATGTTAAAATGATATTTGCTGTAATGAATTCATTAGATGTTGGCAAATTATTTTGGCCTTACTTTGGCTGTCTGTGCTGTTTATGTATAAAGTTCAATTTCTGTCTTTGCGGTCTCTTTATGTCTTTTTCTTTAGATATTTTGGGAGCTATGTATAACTGTTTTGTACAATAAAAAGATCACATTACCATAGCTGGCAAAAGTGTTTAACACAAAATCCAAACATGTCCAAACCTCTTTAAGATTAAGAACATTTGTTTGGAAATGTTGGAATCTCAATTTTCTACCAATCTTTACAGAAGAGTTAAATGTTTGGGTTTGTATCCAGAGGTCTGGACGAAGTACTAAATCTCGGGAGATTAATCTAAGCCAGGACTGACACACTAAACACTACACAATCCTTCACTGATATCTGCTTCCTTCCCTCTTTTAAGAGGGTCATGGGTAGAATTTAGAATTCTTAAAGCTGTGGCTTTGAAGAATGCTTCATAATTTTACAACGGCCTATATTTAAAACACTCTTGTAACTTATTAAAAAATACAGCTACTTACAGACTACCAGAAAACATCCAGATATGTATGGATTGCAAAAGGGCCAAAAGCAACAAACCCTTTTCATATTGGGATTTTAATTGGCCTACTGCGAGTATCTGGTTATGTGCATTGCCTTATTGAACACAGTTATTTGGCCATGCTGTAGACAGTCAGTGATTATATATGGAGTTAGGAATAGTGGACAGTAATCACACCTAAGAAGCTGCTTCTTCTTAGGTGTGTTTTTTTTAAAGAAATAACCTACGACACATGCACCACTTAGGTACGTAGATTGACTATGTGGGGGTCTTTAAAGACCACACATAGTTGGATAAGAAGGAAGAGGCGTTCCAGGGAAGCCTGGGAGAATTTTAAGAAGAGTGGGTTGGGGGAGATATGGTAATGAGCTGAAGAGGGCACGACAAGGGAACATCTATACATATTCTTCTTCATAAGAAGGAAAATAAGCACGGGAAATTAGGGACCGGATTCATACGATTTTGCAACTTTTTCCGTTTGTATTTTAAGGCACAGTTGAACGTAGTAACTTTTTTTACGCAAGCTATGTAGGATTTAGGCACGGAAGACCTTTGCACACGGTTATGTAAATCGGACTTAGTGACATACGTATGGAGGGATGTGGTTGTTTTCCGTACATGTGTAATTTAGTGAAAGTGGATGGGGGGGCATTTAAATGGACTAATATGGGCGTGGTTTTTCATGTACGCACATACGGAAGGATAAAAACGCACGTAACTACACAAGTAGAGTTAAGGTTAGCCTATGCACGTGTAAGTCACCGAAAAAGAGGTAAAAGCAGAGATATCAGAGCATATCTTTACCTCTGCGTCTCTCAGTTGTCCCCACTGATCTCTCAATGGAAATCAAGATTTAGCATAAAGCTTTTGGAGATAGTCCACACTCCCTGTAAGCAGGTGCGGAAGGTGACAGACTCAAGGTGGCACTAGGGGCAGAGCTGGGCGGGATCAGGCTGGATTGTTGACTGATAGAATTTGTCATAGGCTGACAGCTTAAAAGAGATTCTCAGAACAAATATACAAATAAAATTCTATAAACACAGAGGTTCTATATGTATCACTAGAAGTAAACAGAAAATTACATGGGTGTGTGGTTCTACATGTATAAAATAAATTCAAAGCAAACATGGACTGACAGTCCATGGAATAAACATTCAAATAAGACGCTGGATGATTTACTATGGGATTTGTTTGTTTGCTTTTTTATTTTTTTATTTTAATGTGTATGTTTTTCTACAAACGTTAAACATATGAAACAGAAAGTATAACATTTAATAGAGAAATATTAGGGAAGGCTGTAACTATATAAGAACTTTTTAAAAGATAAATCACAAAACCAAGACATAGCTGTATCTACTCATAGACAACCTCCATCTATAGCTGTATCTACACATAGACAACCTCCGTCTATAACTGTATATACTCATAGACAACCTTCGTCTATAGCTGTATATACTCATAGACAACCTCCATCTATAACTGTATCTACCCATATACAACCTCCATCTATAGCTGTATCTACTCATAGGCAACCTCTGTCTATAACTGTATCTACTCATAGACAACCTCCATCTATAACTGTATCTACCAATATACAACCTCCGTCTACAAACTGTATCTACCCATAGACAACCTCCATCTATAACTGTATATACTCATAGACAACCTCCGTCTATAGCTGTATCTATACATAGAGAACCTCCATCTATAACTGTATATACTCATAGACAACCTCCATCTATAGCTGTATATACTCATAGACAACCTACATCTATAGCTGTATCTACACATAGACAACCTCCGTCTATAGCTGTATCTACTCATAAACAACCTCTATCTATAGCTGTATCTACTAATAGACAACATCCATCTATAGCTGTTTCTACTCATAGACAACCTCCATTTATAGCTGTATCTACTCATAGACAACCTCCATCTATAACTGTATATACTCATAGACAACCTCCATCTACAAGCTGTATCTACCCATAGACAACCTCCATCTATAACTGTATATACTCATAGACAACCTCCATTTATAGCTGTATATACTCATAGACAACCTACATCTATAGCTGTATCTACACATAGACAACCTCCGTCTATAGCTGTATCTACTCATAGACAACATCCATCTATAGCTGTATCTACTCATAGACAACCTCCATTTATAGCTGTATCTACTCATAGACAACCTCCATCTATAACTGTATATACTCATAGACAACCTTCATCTATAGCTGTATCTACTCATAGACAACCTCCATCTACAAGCTGTATCTATACATAGAGAACCTCCATCTATAACTGTATCTACTCATACACAACCTCCAGCTATAGCTGTATCTACACATAGACAACCTCTGTCTATAGCTGTATCTAACCATAGACAACCTACATCTATTACTGTATCTACACATAGACAACCTCCGTCTATAGCTGTATCTACCCATAGACAACCACCATCTACAAGCTGTATCTATCCATAGACAACCTTTTTCTAAGTGCTACGTAATCTGCTGACGCTATATAAAAACCTGTTAATAAGTAAATAAATAAATATCCACCCATAGATAACCACCATCTACCATGTGTATCTACCCATATACAACCTCCATCTACCAGCTGTATCTACCAATAGACAACCTCGGTCTGCCAGCTATATCTACCTATAGACAACCTCCGTCTATCAGCTGTATCTACTTATAGACAACCTCCATCTACCTGCTGCATCTACCCATAGACAATCTCCAGCTACCAGCTGTATCAACACATAGACAACCTCCATCTACCAGTTCTATCTACCCATAGGCAACCTCCATCTACCAGCTGCATCTACCCATAGACAACCTCCATCTATCAGCTATATCTACCCATAGACAACTTCCATCCACCAGCTGTATCTACCCATAGGCAACCTCCATCTACCAGCTGCATCTACCCATAGACAACCTCCATCTATCAGCTATATCTACCCATAGACAACTTCCATCCACCAGCTGTATCTACACATAGACAACCTCCATCTATCAGCTATATCTACCCATAGACAACTTCCATCCAACAGCTATATCTACTCATAGACAACCTCCATCTACCAGCTGCATCTACCCATAGACAATAGTAATGCAATACCATTGTGAGAACCTATGAGTATATCTGTATGTTTCTGTGAGAACATATATGAAGTGGATATATATGGAGTGTTGTTTAGCTGGGTGAAGTGTGTTGTGAGGGCCTGTGGTTTGCTCTTGAATCAGGTCAATGGTATTTTTAGAGGAGCGACCCCATAATGAGAGTTTTTAAGTGGAGTATCCAAACATCATTGTTGCCCCAGGGCTACAGGGTACAGGGCTACACAGCCTGGCTGAGATGTAGTAATGGAAATATGCCTTCAACAAACAAAACAACATTTACGTGAGGACTGTGTAGCATTGTTTTAAAATGCCGGGAAGGGAGTGGATCCATATGAAAAGGCTTTTTATTGCACGAGTCTAACCTGTTGTGTTACTGGGCTCCTGCTAAGAACTGCTGGAAAACAGACGGAGAGACTGTGGCGCACTTGTTTACATTCAGCTAAGCAGCCAGTTTACTGGCATCATAAATCCAAGGAAGCTCTTAAGTACACAGTCATGTATCTGGGAGGTCTGCATTTTTCATCCACACCGGTTTTATCCATAGGTAACGTATGGGCTGAGTGTGTGAATTGTTATGATAGTGATCCTGGGTACTTGAGATCTGTCAGAGAAAGGCACACATACAGTGCATTGAAGAAGTGCTTGGGCCTCCTTTCTTTTAAACTCAAGAATAAAACAGGAATCTGGAATTTTTATTTGTTATTCATACTCCGCAAATCACAATTTCAAAAGGGATACGGCCCACAGCCTAATGTCACTAGCATCAGTTTAGACAGGGGTCGCATTTAGGAAAAATGTATTTGTGCACAGGTACACTGCCGAATGTTATCATTCAACTGCTGTCCCTGTGTGCTGTATTCTACTCTCTGCTTCCATAGGGCTACCTTAACTCTCTGTGCGTATCTTTGTACGAATTTTGCTAAAGTTTGTGCGGGCGTAGTAAATTACCGAGCAGTGGCAGCGCCTTCTTACGGATCTCAGGCGCAGTTAAACTCCGTGTGTAACACATGTCTGTGCGTAACATCTAGATGGCACATGCACAGTTTGCCAAAAAAAATGCCAAGATACGCCATGTGTAACGTTAGCATTTATTTTTTTCCTCAAAACGGGACATCTACTAATTTTTAGGTAATAGTATGCATATTAAAGAAAACGCATGTTTCTTCATAGTTTTTATTTATTGATGAAAAGAACAGTGTCCAGCTCCCCCCAGTATTCCCATCATATGTCCAGCTCCCCCAGTATTCCCATCATGTGTCCAGCTCCCCCCAGTATTCCCATCATGTGTCCAGCTCCCCCCAGTATTCCCATCATGTATCCAGCTCCCCCAGTATTCCCTTACTTACCTTTGCTGCGTTCCTCGCTCCTTTTTCCACGCTGCTTTGTCCAGCGCTGATTGTCAAAACCCTGCGAGATCTGACTTGGGATTTGGAAGTTTGGCGTAGGTAACGTCATCTGAGACGCGTGCTCAAATCCCCAAATTCGGGTCGGCTCGGTTCTCTGAGAACCGAGCCCACACATCTCTAGTGGCTATCTTTCTGAAAACGGGACATTTCGGCATCCCAAAGCTGTGCTTGGGGACAATGGGATAGGCTACCTAAAAAAGGGACGGCCCGTTCAAAACGGAACGTATGGTCACATTAGGCCATGCGGCCTGCGTATATTTAGGGTATGTTATTAGGTGTGAATCCGTTCCAGGGTTAGGAATTAAAGTTAGAGTTAGGTTTTGGAATTAGAGTTATAGGGCTGAGTCAGATACAATTTTTAGGTGCAAGTGTAGTCCAGAGCAATACCATGTTGAATTGCAAGGGGAGGCAACTTTAAATTGTGAAACCAGAATTAGAATTGAGAAGTGAAGTTTCTAAGCTCAACTCTATTTAATAGATTAAACATAAAGCAATGCAGTATATGAGTTCTGTGTACGAACTAAAGAATTTTCCCTATATGCAAAAAGATTTTAATGCGTTAGCCCCCCTTACTTTGCACAATGGTTTAGCTGAGCTGGACACTTGTACCTGTTTAGCCCTTATTCCCATACTCTGGATCAGGTCCATGGTCATGTTAGCATTCCAATAATCAGTTAGACAGGTGTCATGGTAGCCATTATGTCTTACAGAAAAATGCCATTTAGTGAAAGGCTGATGGCATTTTAGTGCCGGAAAGTTTACTGTCGGAAATTAGATAATCGGACCAATAAACCGCATCCTTATACTTAATTGGTCCACAGAATGCCACATTTCTGAAACATCTTTTATACGGCATTTTAAGAACTCTTAGGACCAGATGCAGAGTTTAAAAAAATAAGAAGATAATGGGGTAGATCCAGAACTCCGCTTACAATCTGTTTACTCGCGTAGCGTATTTACGCGTGCGTACCTTCTATACACTCCCCTAGGCACACCCCCTGAATGTACATATTTTGACCGTGTTCCGCTTTCCAAACCCTAAGTTATTTTAGATGTAGTTTTGGCTCACGCCCCCACGTACGAATTTACGCAGCAAATACGTGAATGACCCATACGCTCATGGTTACGTTACGATACGTAGCATAACATCTGTCGTGCGCATGTGCGGCACTTACAAAATCGCGTTTTTACGTGTCCACCTGGCGTAAATTTGCACAGAAGCGTTGTTCTGGATCTGCCCCAATGGGTGTAAATTTACACCTGGGCAAAACCATGCTGGTTACAGAGGGAGTGTGATTCATTGTATCCTTTGCATGCAGGGAGAATACTTTGCTTTTGCTTATTGCACACAGATACTGACCAGCGTTACTTTTATACTGTTATTTAGACTTATGCTAGGAAACATCACCTCTCATCTATAATATTGGTAGCAGCTGAAGTTTGCCTCCCCTGTAACTCAACATGGTTTTGCCCAGGTGTAACTTTCCACCTATTTCATGGTTGCCGGAATATCCAGGAGACTCCCGAAATTTGGCCATTTCTCCCGGTATCCCAGGAGAGCCAGCAAGGCTCCCACAAGCCCCACCAGCTATCAATTACTCCTGTAATCCCTAGTGTTACTAGAGATGTGCAGGGCTTGATGATGTCTTCAAGCCCCCCCCCCATCCCCTGAAATCCTAGAGATTGCAGGAGTGATTGACTGGGGGTGGGGCTTAATGACGCAATATGCAAATGGTGTCATTAAGCCCTGCCCCTTGCAAAAATCTTTGGCTTCCCTCGGGTTCTCCCAGAAGGAAGTTCTAAAAAGTCAGCTACCCTGACCTATTTTCCTCTCATTTTCCAACACTGGATCCAGTCCAATGTGAAAAAGAGAATGGACCTTGCTTTTGTTTTTTTTGGTAAGCGCCTCTCTTGTTCCACAAATAATATTAAGGCTCCTTATGACTTACACGTGTGTACACATTACTGTATGGAGTTTCAGTGGACGCTTAATGCATTTGCAATGGTCCCCACATCCCTGCCCGTCTGTTATGATCTCTGACAAGTATGGAATGTTCTTATATTATTATTATTTTTCTCCTTTAGGTCTGTACTATGCTAAAGGACCTCACTCTGAGGGGCTTATACAGTACATATAATAATTGACACCAGGTGATACAATTCTTCCACAGGTGGAATCAATGAGCACATTGTGTGACTAGAGCTAATGTATTGTCCCCGGCAGGCACTACTATGGCTATGGATATCTTTTACATTTAATCATTTGTTTTTGGACATTAGTAGCATGTGAAAAGGCTTTAATATATGTATTTTGATTTGTCACTGTCCTTAATACTTAAGTGAGTCAATTAAACTGAAATTGAGATTCAGTGGTAACAAAATCTGGAAAATATGTTGCTAGATTTAATCTTTTTCAAGGCAATCCATTCCCAGCAGGTGCCTATAATTTCAATCCAGTCTGAGCAGTTTGCAGCCTATGGGATAGATTATAGCACCCTGGAATGTGATATGCAAGGAAAAGCTAAGGCAGGTTCTGAGCACATAAGTCAGCTAAGTTATGTATGTGAGAGGGGGTGCCAGGGGGAGGGCATTATACTTAGTAGTGTGTAAGGTACACTTGCATTTGTAGTCAAGGTTGCCAACTTTTTTCCTGGCAAACCCAGAGTGAAGCCATATATTTCTGCAAGGGGGGCAGGGCTTAATGATGTGATTTATGCAAATTGTGTCATTAAGCCACGCCCCCTGTCAATCACTCCTGTATTCTCTACCGTTTCAGGGGATGGACGGGGCTTGATGACATCATCAAGCCCCGCACATCCCTAGTAACGCTGGGGATTACAGGAGTAAATGAAGGCTAGTGGGGCTTGCGGGAGCTTTGCTGGCTCTCCCGGGATGCCGAGAGAACTGCCCAAATTTCGGGAGTCTCCTGGATATTCCTGGGGAGTCGGCAACCCTGTGTTAAGTCTGGATCAGGGGGGTTGGTTTTTTGGTGTATAAACCACAGACAATGTGTGGCATGGTGGTTGGGTGAGCTTTGTACAGATATAGATAAATGTCAGGATTTTTCTAAATATAATACGGTTGTATTGGTCACACGGGGTAGATCCTGATCTATGTACGCTGACAAAGACATTTTTATTTTCATTTTGTAAATGTAGCAAACATTATAAAATATGGCAATACATTCCAGTAATAAAGACATGAGCAATGAAAATGCACCTAGGAGTTTCAGAGGTGATATCATAACACGGGAATCAGCACTGATCACCTAGGACCGTATTAACACGTAAGTAGAATCTGCGCATGCCCAGAACCCAAATATACGTGCAGAAATCATGGCTGACTGAGTCACATTCTCGGACGTCAGACGTAGGACTGGTGCACACATCGCCATGAAACGAGTCCGGCATGTGTGGCTAGAGGGACAAGACTTAATGCAAATGAGCTGCACATGGGCTACTAATGTACTGTATGGGCCAACAGAGTTACGACTGATTCACAGGTCGGAGACCCTTGCGGAAACTAACATACGCGCAGGAAAAGTTAAGGTCGCCCCCGACCACTTGTAAGTTGCAGAACTGTGCGTGTTTATAATCAATTGATGTGTTTTTAAATTAAACAAATAAAGGCTCATTTATTTAATCTGATGCTGATTTTCCATTTTGTGCAAGACTTTAACACTGTAAAGGTGCCATTATTTGGTTAGAGTTTGTGATGGTTTTTTTTCAAAAAATGTATTTACTTTAATTTTGTGAACAAACCATTGCATTTACTTATATTTATCTGTATTGGTTGTTTGTGTTGTTTTTATTTTTTAAATGCTTATTATTAAAATGTTTTATGAAAGTCTCTATATGTAGTGGATCATTTTATATCTAACTTCATGCAGTATGCATTTATGTGTATTATAATGTATGTCATGATTCTTATTTCAAGTTGTATTTGTAATGGTTACTAATTGTTTACTTATGTTAATGAGAATATGAGCTGTTTTTATTTAAAAAAAATACTTTTCCAAAGCACAATCAATGCATTTAGTTACGTATCTTTGAATCATAAGCAATATTAAGCACCAGGGGCCTGATCCTGAGCTAC
>WWET01000100.1:827314-855628 GCA_011038615.1 Limnodynastes dumerilii
TATCTGTGTAATAATATAATAATAATATAATAGTATTAGGGATGAGAGGTGATAAATAACAGTGTGATAGTAACGCTGGTCAGTATCTGTGTAATAATATAATAGTATTAGAGATGAGAGGTGATAAATAACAGTGTAATAGTAAAGCTGGTCAGTATCTGTGTGCAGTAAGCAATTCAAAGATATCTCCCTGCATGCAAAAAATACAATTAACTTGACTCCCCCTGAAATCAACATGGTTTAGGCCAGGAGTGACCTTCCTCTCTTATTTTTAAGCTCCTTCTTAAGTCTGAATCAGGCCCAATGACTGACAAGCATTGAAGAAAATGAAAGATAGTCAGAAACATAGACAAGAGATATCACAGTGAGCACTGGGTGACCTGTGAGGAGAAGAAAATAGCATAGGACCCAGGTACTGCCTAGACAAGGCCGCTATGGACAAATATTTAATGGAAAGGTTTGTGTTTCATGTACCCAATTGTACTCATAAGTGTAGTGTACCTTATAATGATATTTAAGACCAGATTTTGAAAATAAGAGGAAATCACAAGGAAAGATCCACCTAGGTAAAATCATGTTCGATTTCAAGGGGAGTCAAATTCATTTTATGTATTGCATGCAGGGAGAATACTTTGCATCTGCTTATTGCACACAGACACTGACCAGCTTTCCTTTTACACTGTTATTTAGACTTGAGCTAGGAAACATCACTTCTCAACTCTGATACAGATGTAATTTGCCTCCCCGGCAATCACCATGGTTTTGCCCAGGTGTAACTTTCCACCTGTTTTCAGATTCTGGTTCCGGATGTTGGTGGCCAGGCATGTAATAACCACACTAAGGAGATGCGATGTGTTGGTTTGGAGTTGTGTAAACCCCTAAGCATTTTAGTTGAGCCTAATACAGCTAGAAAATGATACTGTTTAGGCTGTAAGAAGTGAAGCATGTGTTCTAAAACAAATATTAGTAACATTTTAAATGGCTGAAAACATCTGCCAGAACAGTGATTTGTGAGTTCATTAGTTAAGTAATAACGCTTGGCTTTGGGATATCTGTACTGCAATAAACTAGATATGAGAACTATTCTAGTTTAGAAGTAGATGACAGATAAAATTCAACAGAGCTTAGTCCTGCATGCTACCACGTTTAGAGACGAAAGTGTATCTGGCGCAGAACATTATAGAGAACAGAAACTTAAGTGAAGAACATAAATTATGCAAGGACGAGAGGAAAGGCAGAGCCAAAACATGTTTTTGGAAGTTAGTTGAGGGACACCCAATACAAATTAAAAAAGCTTTAATAACGTAAAAGATAAACATTTTTCGCCCAAGGAGACACAGCTTACGTTTGCACAATTGCTATTTCAGTTTTTCAGCAAAGCAAGATGATGTTTAACAGAGGGACTTAAAAGTGTCTTTTTGGAATGGCTTGTAGTCTCCCTCGAAGAGAGAGAGATCTTCTGTAACAATATCATTTAAAGCGTTGTGAGTCCCCACTGCGACTGCTGCATTACGATGAAAGATGCTTTTCGGCTGTCCCTATTTCGAATGGCAGCAGTGTTAGAATTTTTTTTAATGAATGGGTGAGTCTGCGATTCGCTTACTCACCCATTCACTCTCGGAAGTGCCGCCGCCGCCGGGCTGCGGTGGGGGGGACTTAGGTTTAGTCTGCAGGGGAAGGGGGAATTAGGGTTAGGCTGCGGAGGGGGAGACTTAGGGTTGGGGTTAGGGAGAGGGTTGGGGGAAACTTACTTAGCTTTCAGAGCACCGTTTTCAGTGCTCTGGAGATTGATGGCTATGCTTCATCAAGGCATGAGCAATCGATATCCCAGCCCGTTCAGTATTGGCTGGGAGCAAAAGGCCCTATGGAAATGGGGGCCATTAGCAACGGGGAACTACACTCCATTTAACGGGAATAAGACTGACATCCAGGGCTTGATTATAGGCTTCAGTGTCTGTAGACGAACTGATTAATGGCGCTTCCTACTCCCTTTATAGCCTCCTGTAACAAATATGTGCATTACACGGCTCTGTCTATGCATCAAAGTTGAGCAGAAGAGGAACCACAGCGCAGCCAGAGGTCAGAGGACACGTTAGCAACAGTCATTTACTTTAAGTGGGGCTGATCTGGAGACGCATGCAAATTGGCACGTGTTACGCTTGCTGTAAATGCGTTTACATGATGCATGAATGCGATCCACAATGGTGGACTTTGGACTGCAAGCAATTATGGCAAATAGCATACGGGCACACAGGAGCTAAGCTTAATGCAGCCACATGCCAAAATAATGCTGACTGTTAATGGAGATTCTCATAACATGAGCAAATATCAGAAAATAATAGTAAACAATAGTAAATAAGTCTACGTGTGTCGCACAGGTCCATAGGATAAACTATATATTTGTCAATCTATCCTCCTGCCTACTATATTTAGGAGGTGGAGTGCACCTTTGACAAAGCAATGGCGAAACGCGCGTCAGGTGGACGGTAAGGGGTGAGCAATGAGCACCTTGCTTTCCCGTTTTCTTGGCTATACCCGCTTGCATTAAAAGAGCAGCATTTGCCATTATAGGCTTGCACGCCTATATATTTCTTTATGATACTATAATACCTGTGCAGTCCTATTTCTTCTTCTAAAATTGACCATTGTATGATACCCTGACTCAGAATTATTGTTTGTCTCCCCACTATTTAAAGTTGTTTGATGGACACTTATAGATAGGGCAGGGAAAAATAACCCCTTCAGGGGAGGCACCAACATAGGGCTAATGGGACCCGGGCTATTAGACCAGGAAGTTCCCACTGATTGAAATGTATGTCGGGTATCATACAGGTGGAATATAAGATCTTCAGCCATACAGACATGCTGTTTGTTGATAGGTCAAAAGTTCTGTGCTATATTGACATTTTGTTTTGCGTTTCACTAGGAATCCATCTTTTACTTTGGAGTGCAATGTATGGAGGATGCAAATACCTCTGATACCACTATTCATATTGTGATACCCCAATGATATTATGCAGAATGTTTAGATACACATTATTCTAGAACCTAGTGCAATAGGTGGGTAAAGGGCTTTTTCACACTAAATACATGTTTCTCTATTGAACCTGACAATTGAAAACTGAAACATTGTAAGCTGTAAATGTGATTATTGCTAGTCGCAACATAGATGCTTATTACATTTATTATGTTTATTACTACATCTCCTCTCAGGATTTTAGGAGGAGAATACCAGTTATATAGATCTCAATTATTATTGAACAACAGCTTAGTGTTTCTATCTTTTCAACGATAAATTGATAATACAACAATGTGTGGATGTTACAAACATACCCATCTTATTTTCAACAGGTAATATGCTCTCTCAAACACATTAATCTGATATCAGCATTAGGGGTATAAGCCAAATTGACATTTCGCCTTCAAGGGGTTGATTCTTTAACTAAGAGGGTGTCTACTGCTGACTTTGGGAAGGCTTAATATATTCAGCATATACTGGGATTATTTTTTATGAATCCCATCCAATAATAAGAGCTTCAACAACGTAATGTTACTGTCCAACTGAGGGATTGAGGAGGTTATGATTTTAGTGGGGGAGAGGCTAGAAAGGTCCGTGATACATCACAACACCCCTTGAATCTAATCTGTCACATAGGTAAGAATTGGCCATGTCTCACAGGCTACTGACGCTTATGTGTCCGGATACACGCCCACAAATGTCACAAACGTACCTATCAAGCAGCGCTATAACGTTCTTCTTTGGTCGCCCAATGTTAGGGCCATACAGATTAGCCTTGGAGTAGGTCCGGATAGACTGCAGCAAATTCCTTAACTGAATGTAATCCTTCCCTAGCTGACTTCCATTAACAGCCCGACTGTTTAACGTCCTGTAATTGTTGGGTTCTGTGGAAAGAATATGGCATTGTTATGCTAAAGAAAACATCAATATTTATTATGTTTAAAAGGCAGCTAAATATATAGGGCCTGATCCAGACTTAAGGTCGTTTTACATACTTACGCACTACTAAGGATAATGGGCCAGATCCAGAACAACGCTTGTGAGCGAATTTACACGTGGTGGAGACGTAAAATCACGTTTTGGTAAGTACGGCGCATGCGCTCCATAGAAAATGCGCTTCGTAACGTAGCGTAAATGTGAACGTATGGGCCATTCACGTATGTGTCACGTAAATTCTTACGTGTGGGCGTGCCAATGTTACGCGAGTCAAAACTAAGTCTGAATTACGTTTTGTAAGCGGGGATTTGTATTTAAAGTGTACAGTACGGGCGTGCTTAGCTGTGTAAATACGTGTTGCTCATATGTACGTGGACAAAAGTTAAGGTAGGGTTTGGAAAGCGGATCTCGGAGCAAAATACGTACATTCAAGGGGTGTGCCTAGGGGAGTGTATAGAAGGTACGCACGGGTAAATACGCTACGCTAGTAAACGTATTGCAAGCGGAGTTCTGGATCTACCCCAATGCACTTCCCTAGGCTCTCCCCTTGCACATATGTAATTTAGCTGCCTTAAATTTTCTTTGTGTATCTCTGATCGTACGTAATACCTTCTTGTACTTAAGTGCTTATCTTAGCCCATACTGTACCATTTCAATACCTATTTTGGGCTTATTTTATGGGGTTACGTCCAAGTTTACATTCAATCAGAGTTACGATGAGTAAGATCTGCAGTGTTCATGCGCATTGCGTTTACACAGTCAGATTTACACATGGCGTGTGCGTCATTTGCCTGTCGTTATAGTCTGGATCACACCAATAGATTTTATGCCCATTAGTTCATTTATTGCCTACATTTATACAGGGTACACATTAGATAATTATTGGGCCGATAGTAATGATTGCATAGTGTGTATGCTGGACTGATTTGTCATGTCCAGAAACGCTTCCAACCAATAATAGTATCGGTTGATTTGCATAGACGATGCAAGTGGGTCAATGCTATGCAATCTGCTCAGTTATTAGACCACAAAAAAAGTCACGGTGGACCATATTCAGAGATCCGTTTTTCACTAAAGTTCCGTGCGTATTTTTAGGATCGGATCAATTTTGAATCAACAGCGCATGCGTAACTTTTATACGCCGTCAATGTAGAGGATAAGCGCGGAAATGCTTAAGGGACGGACTTGTGAATCGGGCGTGGAAAAATCCGCACCTAAGTGCGACGGAAATATACGCACCAAAGGATTTTCATAGAAATGGGCGGGGGGAGGCATTTAGATGAGTGAACGTGGGCGCGCTTACAGTTATAGGACCGGAAATATACGCACCTAAGACACATAAGGTCGCAAGTGAGTGCGGTTAGTTAGGGAAAGTCAATGCAGGTCTAACTTTCCGTCCGCCCGGAGAAAGCAAGGGGAGTGACTGGATTTTTTGGTGGGTGTAACCTGCTCTGACTTGCTCCGTTCGTGCGTATATTTTCGGCCCAATTGCCAGATGGATCTCTGAATACGGGCCGGTAACTCTAGATCATGCACCATGCACAGCGCAAAACACGGAGCGATGCACAGTTTGCGGGAGTCTGAAACCAGTTTATTTTGTATTGTTATTTCAATGCTATTCCCTTACTTCTGTTTATGATTCACATTTCAATTGCCCAACACACTGTCCTATCTCTACACCAAGATCCTTTAAAAATAGTAGGTCATCAATGTTCCATAAAATCCAGTTACACTAGCTGGTACCTACTATATCAGAGTTCTTTCCTGTGACACAAGACAGTCGTATTGCAAGAGGAGTAATGTGTGCAAGGTGGACATGTTGCCTTGTCAGTTTAATCCTGCTCTGTGAAAATAAACTGAAGAGGTGATAATGAATGAGCTCTTCAGAAAGGAGAACCGATTCACAGGAACAGGTGTCTCTAGTCGACCACTAAACGGAATGGTTATTTTTCTTGGTCTGAAGCCTCCATTCTTCTCACACTTAAAAGCGGACTAACAGAATGAAAAGCATTCTCCGGTTGTAACCTCTCCTGCCCTGTGGGTGTGAAGTAAAACAACCTGACAAATGTTAAGGTGAAGTTTCAAGGAGCTCGAATAATGACTTAGCTTTGGAAAGAGTTTTACTTGGATATCATTAACACAATCCTCGCTAAATACTTGCGTTTGTTTTATATATAAAAATCGTCTGTCTTTGGTGTGTGTTACATCAATCTGAAAAACACTTGGTCGTATCAATGAATTGAGAAACACAGCAAATGAAGTTTGGTTTAAGTTTGGATCCAGAACAACGTTTTCGTGCGAATGTATGGCTGGCGGAAACGTATTTGGTATGTACTGAGTATGCGCACGGCAGATGATACGCTGCGTAACGTAATGTAACTCTGAGCGTAAGGGCCTTTCACGTATCAGTTGTGTAAATAGGTTTGAGGGGGCGTGCCAGCCTTACAGCATCCAAAATTACGCTTCAAAGGCGGGTTTAGGCATTTAAATAGTACAGTATGGGCATGCTTAGCGGTGTAACTACAGACAGCCTATACGTGCGTGAGCGGATCAGAGCGGTTACGCTGATAAAAGTTAAGGTAGGGTTCAGAAAGCGTAAAGTGTCCAAAGTGCATACATACAGGGGGAGTGTATAGAAGGTACATGCAGGGGGAGTGTATAGAAGGTATGTACATGTAGGGGGAGTGTATAGAAGGTATGTACATGTAGGGGGAGTGTCTAGGGGAGTGTATGCCCCTGAGCAAGGAGGTGAGGCCTGAGTATGGGTGGACAGGATTAGGTGGAGCCAGGTGGGACCGCTGACTAACAGAAGTTGTCAGAGGCTGACAGCCTATAACAGCGCTCGTCACTCCATGTATGTATGTATGTATGTATGTATGTATGAGTGCTCTGCACTGTATCGCTCGTCATTCCATGTATGTATGTATGTATGTATGTATGAGTGCTCTGCACTGTAGCGCTCGTCACTCCATGTATGTATGTATGTATGTATGAGTGCTCTGCACTGTATCGCTCGTCACTCCATGTATGTATGTATGTATGTATGAGTGCTCTGCACTGTATCGCTCGTCACTCCATGTATGTATGTATGTATGTATGTATGTATGTATGTATGTATGAGTGCTCTGCACTGTAGCGCTCATCACTAATACATGCAGTGCTGAGCTGAGTGCTTTAAACTGTCAGCCTCTGACACCTTGCTTAGGGCGCAGGGGGTCCTCCTAGCCATTGGCTGGTGAAGTCCCTCCTCATTTGGGCCATCACCTTCCCGCGTGGCTGCATCGGTTGCTAAGTAATGCGGCCACATCCATTGACGGCAGTCGGATTTTTATGCAACAGACGCTGCAGCCACATCACTTGACAACCAATGCGGCCACACGTAGTCAGAACTCACCACGGACGCTCTGTTTGGTTGTATTATCAGCTTTAGAGGAAGGAACCCAGAAATTGGGTGTTTCTACATTGTAAAACTTCAGTTTTTGTGATCTCCAAATGCATCGGGGCGACCGATCGGAACACAAATCCAATCAATTCTGACTTACGACTTTTAATGCTTAAGACGGGGGAAAGGGTTATTCCCGCACGTGGGACTGGTTTAGTATTGGAATGTACATTATAGACATCTGACTGATCCAGACTTCACACCCACCACCATTTTAGGTCTGCGGATACAGTGGGGATCTGGATCTTAGCATCTGATGCAGTGTTACTATTATTCAGAGCAGTATTATGGCTATCTACGTTTTGCAGACTTCAATACTAAAAGCATTTCTGATGGTGGGGTAGGAAAAGGCAGCATGTGGAGACTGCATACACTAGATGAGAGGGGCAAAGCATGTAGGTTACACCGTGAGGATGTGCTAAACGGTATCCAGGCTTATATTTTATTTTTTTACATACTTCATTTTAAGACAACGGTATTCCTATCACACCAGAGGCTTTTAGCAACACTCAGCTGCATATGGTAGATGGCATGAACTTTCACAATGATTCTCCGCTAGCTTTACACTCGCTCACACGGCTTTCTCTTACTCACTCACCATTTCCCAATTCCCATGAAATGTTGTACTTCTTGCTAGCGCTGTATTTTAGTAAGCTGAGCACACTGGAGCCGTTCCAAGAATTATCTGAGTTTCGACGAAGAGCATTCAGTCCAAAAATCAGATGAAGTCCAGAGCAGTCAACAAAGTTATAGAGTTTGTCAAGAGACCTGGCTGGGAGGAAACAAAAAAAAAGCTTGTAATGCATACTAACATTTCAATGGAAAACCCAACAGCAATTTAGCAGACATGATAAAGAGATTAAATGCATTAGCTCTGGGCTTGCTCCTGTTAATGTCCTAGGCGGGTGCACTTATGTATTTATTGGGCCTTGCACAGTAACGGTATTCCAGCAATGTCATTTGTTGAGTGTCCACTTTATAAAATCTAAGGGGCCTACTCCCTTCTTCTGAAAGCAGATATAGTCTAATAGGGTTAGCGCTGTGTACCGAGCCTCGATGTCATTCAGAATTATGGATGGTAACGCACCACACTGTAAAATCAGGGTAATCATAACAAAAAAAACTAATGACTGTTTCAGAAGAAAGTAGAAAAACAAGGATACTGACAAATAAATAATATGTATCACATCCTAAAGATAATGGGCCGGATCCAGAACTACGTCTGTCTACCATAGACGGACGTAGTTCAATAAACAGTAGCTACCAATGGCCCAGATCCAGAACAACGCTTGTGAGTGAATTTACGCGTGGCGGAGACGTAAAATCGCCTTTTGGTAAGTACTGCGCATGTGCATCATAGAAAATACGCACAGTAACGTAGCGTAAATGTGAACGTATGGGCCATTCACGTATGTGTCATGTAAATACTTATGTGTGGGCGTGCCAGTTTTACGTGAGTCCAAAATACGTCTGAAATATATTAAGTAGGCGGGGGTTTGTATTTAAAGTGTACAGTATGGGCGTGCTTAGCTGCGTAAATTCGTGTTGCCCATACGTACGTGTGCGGATCACTGCGGTTACGTTGGCAAAAGTTAAGGTAGGGTTTGAAAAGCGGATCTTGACAAAATACTTACGTTCAAAGGGGTGTGCCTAGGGGAGCGTATAGAAGGTACGCACACGAAAATACGCTACATGAATAAACGTACGGCAAATGTAGTTCTGGATCTACCCCAATGCACCAAAGTGTAAAGCTGGTCAGGGCCGCCAGGAGATTTGTAAGTAATGGCAGGCCCCATCTTTTTCCAAGTCTGGGATAAAAGTCCCGACAGTCCCTTCTGATGGCGCTCTTGTCCACAGCTACTGGAGTCTTATGTCAGTTGTCAGTGACAATGCATAGTGTGTAGCTGACCAAAATCAATGATCATGTAGTGTAGGACATGGGCTGATTTGTTGGAGTGGACATAAAGTGGCCCTTTCATGTACCGTCCTGTTTTTTTGGAATGCCTCAGTGTCGATCCAACCAACTTTGGACCAATCCTATTAGCATCAGCGTGTGGCAGTGAGATGATAGCCCTTGATATCAGGTAGTGTGTGTCAACTGTGCAGTGTGCCCGGCTATCGCAGTATGACTGACCTAAGTCAGCATCATTGATGGTGGCTATTGTATCATGGCTTGTGTGTGGTCAGTTGTACCAGTGGGAAATGTAAAAATATGTTTATTTCTTTTTTTTTTAAATTAGCCAAAAATGAGTCAACCAGAGTTCAGTAATATCCATTATGGGCTGTATTCGCAGATCCGTTTTCACGTGGAGTTACGTGCGTATTTTTAGATACGTTTTAACTGGTACGTAGTAACTTTATTTATGCAAGTAACAGAATATACGCATGTAAGTGCTTTAGGCACGGACATGTGAATCGCACTTGGGGACATACGTACGGAGGGGCGGGGTTGAAATACGTACCCGAAAAGGTACGTGAAAGAGGGGGGGGGGCATTTAAATGAGCCGAGGTTACATAGAATAAGTCTTTGAGGGCGCGGTTACATAGAATCGCATGTACGGAATACATATACGCACGTATGTACACACGTAAAGTTAGAGGTGGTCTATGGAGGCGTGAGTCTACGGCCGTGAGAGGGGAATGTCCTGGGTGTTGGTGGGGGATGTGTGCGTGTAATTGCGTACTTTTAAAAAAAACGGATCTCTGAATACGGCCCTATAACTGTAACACTTCAAACTTCTGTATTCATACACTTTTAGTACTTTATACATTATTTCTTTTCTTTTCTTTTTTTTTTTTAAGCAACATCTGCCAGGACATTTTTATAGTTATTTGTGAAAAATGAAATTATTTAATGGTGTCTCATCTCTGTTATCTTTTCTCAACAGAACTAGACGAGTCATCTGGATTCTATCTCCTCCAGACCCCTGACACTTGATACATTAAAGGACTACGTGAACATCAAAATCAGAGCTGATGCAGGCCAGCACCCCCTTTATCACCACTTACACCATCTCCAAAAGATTATGAGTGGACATAAATTATGTCTATATAATACTGTAAAAATTTACATATACTACATATATAACCACTTTAGATCTGAGGAGACACTGCATGATAGATAGGACTTCTTCATGTTTGGCAGCTAGGAAGTGGGCTAGACTTTGACTGGATCCCATCACGCTACGAATATAGCTACGTTACCTACGCATCTCATATTTTCCCCCTTTATATGTATAAATGATATTAAGATACATTTTCGGTTTCAGTAAGAAAGCTTATAAATGTTGTAAAACAGTCAGGATGTAAGATCAACACAAAGAGGAAAACACACTATAAAAATACAACATCATTATCATAATGGGGTTTAGCAGCAGGGTCTGATACGCTATAATTTATCTACATTAATGGTATATAATATCTGTTTACATAGAAAATTGGCCAATACATATTAAAGTGATCATTCATAAGCCGGGTACACACCAGTGCAATCATACATGAGATGTGATGGTTCTTACAATGTCACCGATGATTACAAGTCCTGTGGCCAGATTTACTAAGCGGCGGGAAAAAAAAAAGTGGAGATGTTGCCCATAGCAACCAATCAGATTCTAGATGACATTTTCTAGGATGTAATAGGAAAGTGAGAGCTAGAATCTGATTGGTTGCTATGGGCAACATCCCTGATGAGCAGCCAATTCCTGTGTACACACCATACAAATTTACCAGAAGCTTTGAGATCATCATCTCCCCTAACTATCTGCTGACACAATCGTGACACCATACACACTGTATAGATGATCTCTGTCTATGCTGTACAGAAGGAGTGTAGGAAAATGTGTCTTGCGACAGATTACTTTGTGGCAGTGAGGCGATGACTGCCAGCAGTTTTCAGGAGAGAATGGCTTAGGCGACTGCATGGCTTTTGAACAGTGTACCGGTGACAGGTAAGCTTCCTGTGCCTGGTCTCCACCTGATTATGAATCCACCAATCCATATTGCGTTTTCTGTGGCACATGTGACAAGCGGTCATTCCCACAGATTACTCACTCCAACCACTTTCACATCCCAACCCGAGTTATTGCAGGGTAAATTGCCGGGGTTTAAAAAAAAAGCCATGTTGAAAGACCATGTTTTACACAGGAATTTTCAAGGCCCCAGACCAGAAAGGAGACTGCCAACTACGAAAATCATAGTGGTGAATAGCGGAACTGCAGGTGGACCAGGAGACAGGCAACTACTAAACCGCTGCTTGCTCCTTTTACAGCAGTTCCTGGCAAAGTGATTTGTTTACTATTATCATAGCAATAGTAAATAAATCTATCGAATCAGGTGTCTTTATAAAGGACCTGTGTGACACCAGTCCCATGTGAGACCCGGGAAGTTTCACATCACCACCAAATACCCGGGTTTTGCCAAGACCCGGGTTGGCAAAACGCGGGTTTTTGGCCAAAAACCCAGTTATTTGGTGGTGATGTGATAGGAGTTTTCACTAAAACCTCTTTCACATCACCACCATTGAAAAACCTGTGACTTTCAACCCGCGTTTTTCCTGGGCGAATTGCTGTGTCAAAAAAAAAGCTGCGTTATAAGTCCACAAAAACCCGGTAAATTCCCGGGTCTGACCCTTTCACATGTGCCATGAATTTCCCGGGACTGCCCTGGCAAGCAGCTGTCAATGGGCCTAAAGAGGAGCTACAGTATTATTGGTTGAAAAAAATGAAGGGGACCTGAAAGAAGACTGGCGGCATTTTAAGTACTTGTAGGTCTCCATTTTTGTCCGCCTGCAGGACCAGAAAGGGGACATACAAGTACTAAATTCATAGTGGCGAATAGTGGAACTGCAGGCAGATGGACCAGAAAGGAAACATGTAAGTAATAAAAAATGCAGCCTGTCTCTTTTCCCAAAAAGAGAGGGTGTTCAAAGAACACCTAGGTTGGTAGGTATGATAAACAAATGAGCAGCCTTTGGTGGGGGGAGTCTTATCTACTCACCCAAATTATGCAAAGAGAAAAGAAAAAACCACAGCGCTGTAATATACTATAAATAGAAAATATTGTGATTCACCAATGTTTTCCCTGCACATGGCTCCTGGCTACAAATTTCTTTACTATTGCCATAGCAATAGTAAAGAAATCTGTCCAATCATGTGTCTAAAGGACCTGGGTTGAAAAACAACATGGGACGTTTCACTTTGCCACCTTACCCGAGTGCGGATCCTTTTTTTTATTCTGGGTCTGAATCCCGGGTCATGAAATCCGGGTCGCAGAAAAAGGGACGTTTCACATCACCAACAAATACCCTGGTTTTTGCAAAGACCTGGGTTTTTGGCCAAAAAGCCGAGTATTTGGTGGTAATGTGATAGGAGTATTCACTAACAGGAGCACCTAACTCCTAACACTGCAAACTTGTGTATTATAGCCAAGTGTCAACACATACAGACATGAGTTAGATTAATAAGAAATAGCTACTTTACTGGCTCTTTAAACAGATTAGCATAAAGTGAAAGTTTACTGAAATTGGAAAACTAAACAGATGATACTCTCTGCATTTGCTTACATTTTACAATTTGATTATTTTAAAATTACAGTAACCAAGAGATAAAGGAAGCCCAAACAATGAAGGAAATTGTCAGAGCATTTGCTGAATCAACCAAAGCAGGGCAGAGTAATAAGGAAAATGTGTTTATTTGTCTGAGGGGATCAGAGAGACTCATGTCTGGCAAAGCTTCTCCTTTGCAGACAGCATTTTTAATTCAAAGTCCAGCCCTGTATTCAAGACATTATCCTGAGCAGTTTATCTGTGTGATTGTGCATTCTTTCCTGTCAGATTCTTCTGAGCACTGCCCTCTCCTTCATTTTCATACGGTTCTCCAATAAATATCTCATTGTACATGGTCTCAACCACCAAAGTACTGCTTTCCTAAGAAATCCCCTCATGCAAAATGCTGATAGATAGGTAATCAGGTGTAAACTTGTTTAAATGTCAAAGACGATCATCAATTCTACCTTAGCCTCTAGTTGCGAGTCATTAACAGGATTAAACTGAGAAGCTCACAGGTCAACTGACACGTTTAATTTATTTGGGGAATTTTGTGTGAGTTCCGCCTTTTGGCATAGTTCCTTATAATGGTGTTGTATTATATCTACTTCAAAACTGTCCTGTCTTTAAAAAAAAAACAAAAAACATTTTATAACTTTTTAGGAAAAATAAGCAGCATGCAAAACCAGCACCAATGAAGCGTTTTATCAACGATCCAATCCAAATGCAGGGTGCAAGAATCTATCGGAAATCCGCTTTACCAGCGCTAGGACGGGCTCCCAAGAACCATATCCTATCGAGTGGATTTCTGACTCAAGCGAATGTAAAATTATGTCAGTGGTGTGGAGGTCTGGATTTATCTATCTATCTATCTATCTATCTATCTATTACATATCTGTCTGTCTATCTATTAATACATCTAGTTAATTAACACAGTTGTATTAGTATTAGTAGTATGTTGTCTAAAAATTACACCAATAGCATGCAGTAAAAGATTGATGTATTATATTATGTTATCTATGTTATGTTATATTATATTATGAGTTATATCAGTGTTCCCATCATAAACAGAAAACAATAAAATATTTTCAAGATACAAAAAAATTTGCAGAAAGTTGTTTTTTTGCTTGCCGTTGTGTAAACACAGCACACCATAATGCAGTTGTGTGGAGTGTATATAATTTTTGTCAGCAGTATAGACTTTAGAAGTGAACATGAATGAAAAACTTCAAAGGAGTTTAAGGGAACCTCCTAGGGGAACTGCAATTCCTCTTTTCCAAGCTTCTTGGGTAGTGTTTAGGAAATCAAGCTTGTTAGCATCAAAATACCTTCATGAAATCAGCTTGGAGTTTGACGGAAGTTCTGGGGTTTTTTTTTTTGGAGCTAATTACATCCTTGTTCTCTCCAACACCCTCTGCTTTCAAAAGAGAGGTGTTGTTATGGGGTTGAGAGACGCTTCAGTTTTAAGTGGAATCAGGTGTCCCTTTCCCTTCAGGGATGTCTGGAATATGTCAAGACCCTATGAGTAACAGGTATTGGCAGACCAGCAGCCTGCATTGCGGGAGAACTTTGCTCCTGCTAAGGCTGTGAGGCTGGTCACATTGTTCAGAGAGACAAATTCTGTTGCTGGAAAACCAGAGAACATACAGTATATGGTCATGGATGGTTTCCTTCAATTCAATTTTTCTTTTTATTTTATTTTTCTTCTTAGCAGAAAAGAAGAAAGTTCAACTGATGATGGCCCAATTACTTACTGACTGATATCATATAAAACACCTATTAGAGGCTATGGGCCGGATCCAGAAAGAATACTAATAGCTTTTTTAGTCATACTCATACTTAAGTAACTTCTCTGGGTGAAGGATGGTGCAAATGTTACAGGTGGCAGGAGGAGAGAGGGGTCAGTGGCATTTGCCCACCCTGCACTCATGGAACGCCATGTATGAGTGCTGAGCACTGCCAGCAGCTGAGAGCACTGTGTATAGGCTGGGGTAGACATGCCAACGCTGCCCTCATCCCGAGGCTCCGCCTCCTTGCTATGGGACCTGTGTCTGTCAACTTCGGTATACTTTAAAACAAATAATACTATAAGGAGATAAAGCGATCATTGTAAAATAATGATTTTAAGCACCAGATAAAATCATCAACATATAAATATATTTCACTTGAACATATTTTATTCTTAATTTTTCAACTGAAAAAAAAAAAGGAAAAAATAAACAAAATAAAAACCAATGACCAGTGTAATGGCCACAGGTTTTACTCCCGATGTGACATCTTGTCAAAACAGCAGTAATGATTCTGTGGATACTGTAAAACTTGTTGATGCAATGAAATGCATGCCCACAAAGGCCTAGGCAGATATACAAATAAGAATCCTTGCAGTGAAGAACAAGAGTCAGTACATGCGGTTCCTACGTACTTAAATCTGAATCTGGGCCAATGCTGTTAACTAATAGTTAACTCGTCACTCTATTTGTGATATTAACTGCAGACATTTTTGTTACACACATTTGCAAATATATGATAAGCCACCAGCCGCTATCAAGGCTTTTCTGTTATAGGTGGTTCTAACTCTAATAACGACAGTCCCTATATTGGGTCATATGTCGTGTTTTTAAATTGAGAGCTAAACACACCTAGAGGCTTTCCTTAAAGCATCCAAAAAGAGCTGCTGTGACCTGTAAGCGTATTCTTGCCGCTAACAGCCATTTAATTGGTGAATAGTAGGAAAATAATTCATAGCTTCGGTATTGCATAAGAAACAGACTCCTCTTTATTTGTATATGTGTAAAAAAAAATCATGTTTTATTCTTTTAAACATGTATGTTTAATCCCAGTGTAAGAATGGCTTTCAACTTCAGTAATGAGTTTCAGCGCGGATTCATTTTTATATGTGTGCACAATTTAAATACAGTAAAAACCATACTATCCCACGCTAGGCGATTTGCCAAATTTAGAGCCTGTTAATCTAATGGGCCCTCTGGTCTCCACTAATCCTTTGAGTTCAGTTTTTAATGGCACTACTAACCTACAGGTGCAAAACAATGTCAAACTATAAACTTGCACACACTGTAGAAGTCACCGCATGTGTAAAGGTGAAGCGTCTGGAACTGGTAACGTTTTGGCACTACATCAGCCAGTAGTTAACGACCTGATCTTGTTTGTGGGGGGTGTTATATCAGGCTGTAAGTCCCCCTCTACCCAACAAATGCTTAATTGGTGTATTGTAACCCAATGGTTGTTTCTAATAACTCCATTATAAGAGATGATATTGTTATGACAGAGGGAGGTACTGTAAGGATTACAATTGTACATGACTAGTAGAAATCAGTTTATAAATACTCTTAGGTTATATGTTCTTCAGTACTACTTTACTCATTGTAGCTCTGATTGTACGTAACTCCATACAATAGGGTGTGACACCACTACGCAAGCCGAATATATGCATTGTGGGCAGAGGGAGGCAATAAATGATACACTATGGGCTGGGTGAGGCATTTACATATGACAAGGCATTATGTATGACCAGAGATACGCAAGGTAAAATTAAGGCAGGGTTCAGACCACATAAGTCAGCTAAGTTATGTACGTGAGAGAGGAGAGCCAGGGGGAGCGCATTAATACTTAGTAGTGCGTAACTTAGGTACTCTTGCATACGTAAAATGATCTTAAGTCTGGATCAGGCCCTTAGATACGAATTTATGTATTACTACTCCACTTGTCCCTTTGGGGACTCACCTAGTCACCTATTGAAGGTAATTATTTGATATTTCATGTTAATTATTTCATACATGTCACCTTTGCCACACTAAGGGCCGATCCAAAGGCACTCACAAATCTGTATGTATTGTGCGTGCAGTAAGAAAAAGCGGGGTGGGCCGCGCACATCAACGCTGCCAATGCATTGCAAGCAATAATGTCCCATAGTGTATGGACACACAGCAGCTAAGTGCAATGCAGACACATGGCCCAATGCGTTGTACAAATGCGGGGTAGTACAGTGTAGTGCTGACAGTAAAAGGAGGGACATATTAATGCGAGCGTCTTTATTGGATTGTAAATGTCATAAAATAATTTTCAAACAATATTAAAAAAATCACAAGAAATATATATTTTTCATACTGTGCGTATGAATGCAGTAACAAGCGCACCATACTTCAGCAGCGATTTCTGACACTTTGCAATGCGTTCGAGTATCAAACCCTAACAGAAGGGGCTTAGATATGTTGCGGAAGGTCAGCCCCTTGGACTTAATGTTACTTGTAGTAGGTGCAAATGTTTTGATGTTCTGATGCCTGCGTTTGGCTCTGGATTGGGTGCACTTGCTTGACTTGTTTGTCAGGGTTGCCGACTATTTAAAGCATCCCTCCGGGTAAGCTATAGATTACTGCGAGGAGGTGGGGCTTAATGAAGCGATTTATGCAAATCATGTCATTAGGCCACACCTCCAGTCAATTACTCAAGTAATCTCTAATGTTCCAGGGGATGGGCGGGGCTTGATGGCATCATCAAGTCCCGCCCATTCCTAGTAACTCTAGGGATTACAGTTGTGATTGATAGTGAGTCGGGGCTTGTTGGTTCTCCTGGGATACCGCGAGAACTGCCCAAATTTTGGGAGCCTCCCGGAATATTCCAGGAGAGTCAGCAACCCTGTTGTTTGTTAGATTGTGTCTTATACGCAGTGATACACATTCATGCTGCTAGTTGTGCTTCTTTAGGAGCTCCATCACTTAAATAATTTTTACCCATCTCTTGCAACCAGTTAAACTCCCCTCCATCCTGCACAATGTGTAAGCAGGCGCAGTTATATGGCTCTTGTGATCAAAATGAAGAAAGCTCACCTTTAATTCAGATTGTGGACACGTTAAGGTTTTCTTCACCATCTTCATTCAGACAACGACGTGTTTGTGTAGCCAGTACAGTCATGTCACTGTACTGTTCTCTGTTATTTTTTGTTTGTTGTTCTTCTTGGTAAAGCGATGACAGAGGGGTTCTTTGAAAGTGGGATGCTGCACTTGACACACAAGGTGCTGGATTTGAAAAATACATACTTTTCTTTGGAGTCATGGCAAATGGTGTTGACCACATAAATTCTGACATGGATATTGGTTGTTGCAGTTGGTTTGTTGTTTTAGCTTTGGCATATTTTTAAGTACATATAGACAATGAAAAAAAACGAAATTTATAAAGTGCACTCAGAGCTATCTCAACCCTTTGAGAATAATTACATGATCATAAAAGTTTTAAACTTTATTAAATCTTTTTAAGATGCGAAATATAAGTTAAAAAGGTAACCTTTTTAACTTATACTTCGCATCTTAAAAAGATTTAATAAAGTTTAAAACTTTTATGATCATACATGTCACCTTTGCCACACTAAGGGCCGATCCAAAGGCACTCACAAATCTGTATGCATTGTGCGCGCAGTAAGAAAAAGCGGGGTGGGCCGCGCACATCAAGGCTGCCAATGCATTGCAAGCAATAATGTCCCATAGTGTATGGACACACAGCAGCTAAGTGCAATGCAGACACATGGCCCAATGCGTTGTACAAATGCGGGGTAGTACAGTGTAGTGCTGACAGTAAAAGGAGGGACATATTAATGCGAGCGTCTTTATTGGATTGTAAATGTCATAAAATAATTTTCAAACAATATTAAAAAAATCACAAGAAATATATATTTTTCATACTGTGCGTATGAATGCAGTAACAAGCGCACCATACTTCAGCAGCGATTTCTGACACTTTGCAATGCGTTCGAGTATCAAACCCTAACAGAAGGGGCTTAGATATGTTGCGGAAGGTCAGCCCCTTGGACTTAATGTTACTTGTAGTAGGTGCAAATGTTTTGATGTTCTGATGCCTGCGTTTGGCCCTGGATTGGGTGCACTTGCTTGACTTGTTTGTCAGGGTTGCCGACTATTTAAAGCATCCCTCCGGGTAAGCTATAGATTACTGCGAGGAGGTGGGGCTTAATGAAGCGATTTATGCAAATCATGTCATTAGGCCACACCTCCAGTCAATTACTCAAGTAATCTCTAATGTTCCAGGGGATGGGCGGGGCTTGATGGCATCATCAAGTCCCGCCCATTCCTAGTAACTCTAGGGATTACAGTTGTGATTGATAGTGAGTCGGGGCTTGTTGGTTCTCCTGGGATACCGCGAGAACTGCCCAAATTTTGGGAGCCTCCCGGAATATTCCAGGAGAGTCAGCAACCCTGTTGTTTGTTAGATTGTGTCTTATACGCAGTGATACACATTCATGCTGCTATTTGTGCTTCTTTAGGAGCTCCATCACTTAAATCATTTTTACCCATCTCTTGCAACCAGTTGAACTCCCCTCCCTCCTGCACAATGTGTAAGCAGGTGCAGTTATATGGCTCTTGATACACCTTAAAAGACTTCCAAACACAAACTTGCTGCACGTAAAACCTAAATGAGGATAGAATAACACCTACTCAGGCTGCAGCTTATTTAAGCTTCACCAGACAATCCCAGTGACAGATCTAACCAGAAGGATTGCTATAACAGACTGATACAGTCACCTGGCTTTGGCTTAGGCCCAGCACTAACTGTCCAAAAGCACATAAAAGCCAATCTATCGCTAGTAATGTTTCTTTTCTTACATTTCTCTGTGGTATCATAAAAGAATAAAAGGTGGCTATAGACTTTGTGAAAATAATACTCTTAAAATTCAATCCAGGCTAGCAACACATAGAATGCAGACATCTCTCTGTAGAAAGACAGGATTTTCCCCTTTGGTGTCTGAACCTGTTTTTGTCATGCACAGCATTTTTATATGCTCAGATAGTCTTCATATACACAATGGCAGGAACCACACGGCACACATTTCACATTAAGAGATTTACAACATAAAAGCAGAAGAAAAAAAAGTTTGGTTACTGCAGGGCTGCCGACATTTTACTTCACCCCTCCAGGAGATGTCAGCATGGGGGCGGAGCTTAATGACGCAATTTATGCAAACTATAAGCCCTGCCCAGTGTCCAGCATGACTATAATTCCTAGTGTTCCTGGGGGTGGGGCTTGATGATGAAAATCGCATCATCAGATCCGTCCAATCCCTAGTAACAGTAGGGATTGCGGTAAAGAAAGGGAGAATTGGCTGAATTTCAAAAGTCTCCCGGAAAGTCGGCAACCCCGGGTTACTGTATGTAAAAAGTGCTGAGCGCTACAGCGCTATACATATATACACTCACACATGGAGAGCTGAGCACTGTTTTATTCTGTCCACCTCTTGCAGCTTGCTTACAGTGCCAGGGGAAGCAGCTGCCACGGGCAACCCCTCTCCTCTGGACCAACAGCAGCCACACCCTTTGCAGCCCCTGTAGTGATGCCCCTGCTTATAACAGAACAACACAAAGAAAAAATCAGACATCCAACATCGTTGATCTTGAAAAATAGGAACACCCAAAAATCAAATCAGATCACACGATCAGATGCTGTGTCAGACGATTGGAAGAGTCTTGAGACAGTGCACACTGGTAAGATATCTGCTGATACTATCATGTGATCGAGTGATCTACACGATAACTGGCAGAAAAATCCCCAGTGTGCACCCAGCTTATGAACTTGGGTCGGTACTACAGCGGGAAGTGTTATACAAGATCATAAACAGGTGACTGAGGCTGAATTGTGTCTGTGCACTACCCAGTCTTGTTTAATAATGATCGGTAAACGTTTTAAAGCCCTTCCAAATATGGTGGAGCTATATAACAACCTGTTAATAAAAACGGCGTAAATAATCAGTAAATAAACACAAAATATAACTACAGACACACTGGTGTCTACTCTAAATACCGCCGCAACCCTCTGTCTGTGCTGGAGCCTGCTTCTCTGTAAGCACTGTCATCTTCCTCTGTAAGCCATGCACCTCGGATGGAATATTTGGTGCAAACCAAGGCTTTCACCCATTGTTGCCTTTGCACTGTACAATGCATATTATGTTGTTAGAAAACGGCCTTCCAAGTTTTTCTGCAGTGATCAGATTTTTTTGGCCATAAATATTTTTAAAAAATCCATTTAGCTCAAACAAAATCAGTATAAATCAAGAAAACAACGCATCCCAATACACACAAATGGGCCAATGTGTTACTTATTGAAAAGCCCCCAACCATTAATGAAAAGTATAATGTGATCACTCATTACTGATCTCATGCAGTGCTCTCATGTTACCATCTAAAGGGGACTCCTGACAATTTCCAGCAGTGTTAATGCAGTTTATTTCACTTACAGTTCTCTAACCTCAATGCAGCCTCTTGTTTCAGCTGGCACATTTTCAGGGAGATGCGCTTCCCTTGTGATGGCTCCTCATCTTCTTTTATTCTTAACCCTTAAGCTGGTCATACACTGGAACGATGACCGATTCCAGCAGGAGGTGGCAGGGAAAGGTCCCGTTATTGGTGGCATACATCTCACATGATAGGACTGATAATCCTAGCAGAAGAGGGAGGTTCTAGCAGAAGAGGGAGGGTCTAGCAGAAGAGGGAGGTTCTAGCAGAAGCGGGAGGGTCTAGCAGAAGAGGGAGGGTCTAGCAGAAGAGGGAGGTTCTAGCAGAAGAGGGAGGTTCTAGCAGAAGAGGGAGGGTCTAGCAGAAGAGGAAGGTTCTAGCAGATGAGGGAGGTTCTAGCAGAAGAGGAAGGGTCTAGCAGAAGAGGGAGGTTCTAGCAGAAGAGGGAGGTTCTAGCAGAAGAGGGAGGTTCCAGCAGAAGAGGGAGGTTCTAGCAGAAGAGGAAGTCGTTCAGTTGAATGACTCAACTTATAATATAGGGCACTAGCGCCCAACCAATATATTATTATGCATGTCAAAAAATCAAATAATCGTACCAGAGATTTTCTGCGCATGTCTATTTGTCATTTGAAAAATTTGTTTTCAAATGTTAAAAATTTCCTGCCCACTGACTACAGTGATTGGATAATCAGGCCAATAAACGCTCTAGTGTATAGCCAGCTTAACAAATGAAACAGACAACATAATTAAAGTCTTAAATTTAGTTTCATTATTAAGTGTATTTATTTGATGGGGACCAAAAAAAGTAGGGCAGACAGAAAAAACTATAAGGCTGTGACAAATTTTAAATACAGCACAAAACCATCACTCTACTGTTTCCAAGGCGATACACCCATGCACAAAAGCAACAACCGTCCGCTAAGACAAGATTCAGAGACCGCCTCAAAACACAGCAAAAATAATAAATCAGGGCAAATGGATGCCACCTCGGCTAAACCTTCACCTGTGTCAAGGCACTAAGCGCTAAAACATTTCTATTACTTACCACCAACTAGACAGCAACCAACAACAAACACTGGTGCCACCAGTACCAAACCAAAACACAAGTTGAACAAAGAAAAAAAGCCTGAAGACTGAGGAAGTCATCAGGATCAAAGAGAATCTCCAAGATTCTCCTGCTGAGCATTGATCCAGTCACTGACATCTGAGTGAAAGATAAGCATATATCCCAACATTGAGAATTCCAGGTTCCGCCCAAACGCCACCCAGTTATTTCGGCAAAACGCTGCCCATTTTCTTATAAACCCCAATTCTTTTGCAGCCCAAGATTCAGGGCAGTTCCATAAAAAGAGGTAGTTGGGAGGTTAAGGGTAAGCAACATCCAAAATACTCAGCCCCCAACTTGGAAGCTTAACTTTCCTCAGCTGATTAACCATTGTTATTATCATGCAAAATTATTTCAATTATTTTGAGCAACTGAAATTTATTAAATTTGAAGTATTTTTCTAGAGATTCTGAGGTGTTTAATAATGGTCATTTCAACTGCATTTTCTAGTCATGTTTATCACCTGTCAGCAGCTACGGGTTATATCATGTGTGATATACTCCAATACTGCTGAAAGGACACCTCATAATATATACTGTAAATTTGCCAATTTAGATGATCAAATAAATGATTTAATTGTAACGCCAGGGTAAGCACCAATATTAGCGCTACATACTGTGGCAGCTGTTTATGCCGTCCCACTGATTCTGAGAGCCAGTAACTGCTGAAAGTCTTCAAGTTGTACTATATCATTGGCTCTGCGGTGGTGGTATACATGTTATAATGTCATTTTTGTGATATTTTTTTTTACAAAACTGTACTCAACAGGGTTAATGTACTGACAATACTAAGGTCTACTGAATTATTATACCCAATTTAGTGGGGGAAAAAAGGCACAAACAGTAACTGTTCCCTCACCCTCGGATGAAGGAGGTGTCTTGACACTGGGCAGAAAGAAAAAGAAACACGCAAGAATTACTGATCAGTGAGATAAGTTGATGTCGCAAGACAACTAGAAGGTGAGTGTGACAGTTGAGGAATTCAGTGGAGAATTCTATCATTTTGTCTTTTATGGTGCGACCGTGCGATCACTATTGAAATAAGTGGAGGAGAGATTTACCCTGAATGGAACAAGAAAAATAAAGAATTATCTTGTGGTGGAACATAAATTCAGAAGGAATATTGGATGTGAGCATAAAGAAAATCAGTTGAGATACTGAATTAGACATTTATTATTGTTGAATGATTGTAGTGTGTGAGTAAGGAGAGATTTAATCTGTGACTGTGAGAAACTGTTGAGAGATGGGACGATTTTGTCTGACATTTTAATTTTTTCCCTAACCCTAATGCTCACAGAGCCTAACACTAACCCTTCCTTTAAGACAGCCTAGCCCTAACCCTCCCCTCGTCATAGCCTAACCCTAACCATCACCAATCAATATCCTAAATCTAACCCTACCCTAATACTACCCTAAAACTAACATTAAAATTAACATGAAATATAATACTCACCCGTCCATGTCACGATGAGTCTGGAAGTATCCAGAAGGCATGGTCGAATGTGTGGAATGGTCGAGCAGGCATTTACTCATCAATTACAGATTACTCGATCCAGTGTCAGTCGAGATGGCGTGATGCAATCTAATGGTGTCAAGTAAGCGATCGACGATCAGGTAAACACCATTTGCTCAACCTTATTCCAGCACTGCATGTGCTACAAGGTGCTATATGGAAGTCCAGTGATTCCGAATGACATATCTCCTGGGAGCAGGTGTGAGTCTACCGGTTCCTGAGGAACCCTACGATGTAGCCGGCACTCGCATTCTAACACGTGAGCCCCTAGTAAGTGCTGTAAACTACAAGATAACATTAGCGATTGGCCAGTATCAGTTTAGAGTCCTAAATGATAAAATAATTGGACCCAAGTGTTTATGGCACATTGGGTCCAATTATTGAGGCCGGAGTTCTGCGAAAAGTGCTACTGCGCATGCACAGTAATTTTGGAACGTAATCTACGTTACTTCTTGCAACGCATGTACGCAATCTATGATGCAAGAAGTAACGAAGATTACGTTCCAAAATTACTGCGCACGCGCAGTAGCACTTTTCGCAGAACTCCGGCCTCAATTGCATTGCGGTCGGAGCGCCGAATCCGGCCCCTAATGCTTTCTTAAGCATGAATCAGGCCCTGTGTGTGTGTATCAAATAGTGACTTTCCTTTTTTTGCAGCTTTGGTTGTAATTCCCTGCTCACAGATGCTAATCTCAGAGACCAGATCAGTATGTAGAACAGAGGTAACTTAAACAAATAATCCTTTATCGGCAATTCATATTGCATATCTTGCCAGTCAGACAAAAATGGTAATTTACACCAGAGGTGCAATAATTGTCAACCCATTATTCTGTTATTAGATTTTGTAAAGAATCTTATTAGTAAGCAACTGACAAACAAGACAATAACCAAACATTGCAGTTTAAATCCCACAGCTAGACACTAATCCCTCTACATTAATTATTCCCAGAAACATCACATTGGTCTGCCTCGTTTAAACATTTTCCTCTGGAAGCAGAGAGTGAAAGGAATGTGTTTTATACACGTGTACAAGGAAGTGAATGATGTGGGTGTATTTTTGCTAACCAGATAATATTTTTGCTGTCACCTGTGAGGTCTGTTTGTCCCCAGCTGCTAATGAGCTTGGATAAGTTCCAAAAGTCTGGGATTCATCCTCAGGTAGTAAATGTTTGGAAGGCAGCCACGGGATCTGGTTTCAATATTCAGATGGTAAAGCATTTGGATCACATGCTTGGGATCTGGATTCAATGCCCACTTTAAATCTTCCCATCACCAAAATCAAGAATGTGTCACTTGTGGCCTGCTCGTACACGAACACCACTATGGCTATGTTTTGTCGACTCCTACACCGCACACCAACTGATTATTTCTGAACGTCTAAAGATAAATGCATCAGCCCGGGAACGGCTATTGCCGAACAAAACAGGGATCTGCTGCCAGCTTTTTCTGCTGAAAGAATGAGTATTTTCCTTGCATTTAACAGCAGATGTCTGAAAAGGCCTGAAATCTATGATGTGTGTTCCTAAATGAGCTGACAGCTGGCACTATTGCACTAGATCTCAGTCCTAGTTTTACACAATTTAGCTAAAACACTTTGCTGTGATCTTTATGATTTATCAACAAACAGCAGTGTCTGGAATGATTCTGAACATTCCCGAAAAGGCCAAAAATCTAGAAATGAGTAGTTCTTGAAATGAAGTTATGTATACAGAGAACATCAAATGCAAACTGCACAATATGCTATATCATTCTATAATCTTCCTTATCCCCTAAACCAGGGCTGCCCGAAATTCCGGCAGTTCTCCCGGTATACAGGGAGAGCCGGGCCTCTCATAATAGTAATCCCTAGTGTTACTAAAGATGGGCGGGACCTTATGATGCAAATTTCATCATCAAGCCCTGCCCACACCATGGAACACTATAAATTGGATGGAAAGGGGTGGACTCAATTTTGTGATTTGCATAAATTATGCCATTAAGCCCCACCCCTGTACCCGCCTCTATCTCTTCCCTCCCGGATCCTGAGTATTTTTAGGAATGTGTGAGAACCTATCACTGCTGACCAAGATGTAAGGGGGTAGAGTTAGGACCAGCAGCACTGCAGGATTGCTTTTATAAACTGGCGATCCTGAAAATTTATGGAAATTTTACCTCTAAATTTCCATGAGATGAATTTGATATTTCTCGATACACCACTTGAGTGAACAAATAGCGGTCCTTTACATAATGAGGTTCAAAAATTCTTCTTCCTTTGATCCTGAAAACTCACCAGCGAGAGATCACAGCTTAATGAATATGGAAAAAACCCTTTAGGAAATAGAGTTATGGCTTCTGTATTGAGAATAAACACCAGTGATCCTCAAGGGTAAGTTTCTAAGTAGCCAAAATATGTAAAAAGCTGCAAAAAGTTTCTGTTAAAATTCTGTTCCTGTCTTCTTTAAATATACCTGCTCCGCACACCTGGACACTGCAATTATCGTAACGATATTTGCTACAGGTTGGATGATTGCCCTAATGGACAACAATTTTCACATCATTCCACAGATTTTAAAAGGGATTAAGGGATGGGCCCCAAGGCAATGTTTTGTCTTGCTTATTTCATACATACACTCCAATTAAGTTTAGGCTTTGGGGTATTATCCTGCTGGAATATACTTTTTTTCAATTTCTAGGATCACCATCTTGCTCTACAGGATTTGCACTCTATCGTTACAAACTGGCTGCTTCCTGAAGCAAACGCCATAGTATAATACTTAGCAAAGTCCGGCCCATATTCAGAGTACCGGACGTATAACATATACATCCGTTGTTTAGCGATTTTTACTACTGCGCTAGTGATTTTTTAATGTAATCTATGTATTTTTTTCTTTCAGACTGCATTTACGCAATCTACCTAAGGAAAAGATACGTAGATTACGTTAAAAAAATGACTACGCATGTGCAGTAGTAAAAATCGCTAAACAACGGACATATATATATGTTATACGTCCCGGATCTCTGAATACGGGCCTCCAAATCCAAAGTCTGGATCCAAAGTCTCACTTCTATGGATTTCAGTCTGCGTTCTCGTTCAGTGTGTACTGTTTCAGACTAAAGTACTTCAAATTTCTGACCGCTCCAGATGGAAACTTAAGTTAGAACCCTGGCTGATGGAAGCCCAACTGTGAGAGTGGTAAAAAAGCAAATAAACGGCTGTCAGGATGGTGGTGGATCTATTGACTGGCATAACTACCATGGGACTAGGGGGTGCAATTGTTATGGGCCCCAGAGAAGAGGGAGGGGAACATGGCAGTAGCCCACCCTGCTACAACGGATCTCTAAGCTATCACAGGCTGGCAGCTTAGAACAGTACTTGTCAGTCAGCGCTGTTTATAAATACATTGGCAGCAGCTGACATTGTAACGCTGCCCTCTGCTGTCAGGGTCGGCAGAGGAGAGTTTAGGCTGTCAGCTCATAGCTCATAGACTGACTGCTGAATGAGTCTCTGACAGCTGCCTGCACACACGCCAGGCAGGACACAGCGCATGTCCAACACCCCATCCAGACTTGGGTCCTGCCTCTTTATTATGGGAATAATGTCATTCTACTTCCGCCCCTGGATCTATCTGAATATTTTGCTCCTGGATTCGGTTCAGTGTCCTGTGGATGATGCATATTGTAAGGTGTGCACCAAACACCTAGGGGTAGATTTACTAAACTGCGGAAAAGGAAAAATGGAGATGTTGTCCATAGCAACCAATCAGATTCTAGCTGACATTCTCTAGTATGTGTTAGGAAAGCCCCTATCTAGTCCCTAATGTTGAGCTAAATGTGTTATAATCTTTTCCCCTTAGTATGTAATTCTCCCATAAGTTTTATGGCAAACCCTTGGCAAGATTTCATATGAAATGCCAAGATTTACCTGGGTTTTTTTTTAAAATTCCAGCACAGATTTTTCCATCTCTGTGATCGAAGACTTTAACTTCATCAGAGCTGACCTCTCGGTGGTCACCTTAACATTTGCCCTCTTCTTGAGGACACGAATGTATTTTAAAACCAGAAGATGTCATGTGGAATATATGTGTATTTATAAGATGCACTATAGCAAGTTATAGCAAGGAGGGACAGTCAACACTCAGTGATCAATAGACAAAACAGATGCAGATGAGACATTCCAGCTACAATCCTAATAACTGGCGCACATCAGTGTATAAAAGATTAAAAAAGCTGAATGATGTAAGAATAGCGAGGATGTTCAAGGTTATTATGTTTAGTCAAATAAAACCGGAAAATATCTTCAGAAAAGACAGAAATTTATAAGGTTGTTATCATCGTTACACTTCCAGATTGAACCAGATCCAGACCCCAGCATTCTTTCACATGTGGGTGGGGGTCTGGCATTATGCACGAGAGAGGGGAGTGAACTCCTCCTGTCACTCCCCTCTCTCCCCCCTGTCACTTTCCTCTTTCTTGCTTACGCTTCCATAAACCTGCCTTCGTGTCTATCTTGTGGATCAGCCATCCGTA
>WWET01000100.1:868515-880958 GCA_011038615.1 Limnodynastes dumerilii
CATTCTCATACCTCATCATTCCCATACCTCATCATTCCCATACTTCTTCATTCCCATACCTGTTTATTCTCATACCTCTTCATTCTCATACCTCATCATTCCCATACCTCATCATTCCCATACTTCTTCATTCCCATACCTGTTTATTCTCATACCTCTTCATTCCCATACCTCATCATTCCCATACCTCATCATTCCCATACCTCTTCATTCCCATACCTCATCATTCCCATACCTCATCATTCCCATACCTCTTCATTCCCATACGCGTTGTATTGTATTGAGCATGTTAAATGGCTGCTAATGCAATGGTGTTAGCAAGACCACCATCAGGGGAAATCAAGAGGAACACAGACAGGCCCAGAGCAGATGAGGTCCTCCCATAGGCACATCTATAATGGGTGCAAGTTGTGGCACACAATCTGCACCAAAATCTATGATTTTACAGTAAGTATGCATACGCAAAAAAGTGGCTGATATTTTAATTTCTATGTGCAGGGAAGAGGTGCCGCAGGGGATGCCCCCCAGTGTGGTGGAGGCCTTAGGGGATGGTGGGGCCCATAAACAAATCCAGCACAAGGACCCCCCTCACTTGCTTGTATTGCTTGTATCCCACCGCACATAGGCGTATCTATAATGGGTGCAGGATGTGCACTGCACACGGGCCCCTCAGAACAGGGGGCCCTGTGGCATGCATCCTGCACCCTGGGTTGGCTGGGGAAGGGGGGCCATTCAGCATCTATTTCTTCCCTCTAAGATCTTCCGGAGGGAAGAAAGAGGCCAAATTACTCCCCCTTCCCCTGCGGTGGGACTGTCCCGATTCATGGGGTGAAAACGGGGTGGGGCTTACAGCACAGTTAAGCCCTGCCCCTTTTTCGGCCCACAATTCGGAACAGTCCTGTCTCAGGTAAGGGAAGGGGGGGTCCATGTGCAAATCCTGCACAAGGGCCCCCTCGCTTCTTAAAACGTCTCTGCTACCGCAGACACTTGCCATCGCCATCACAGGGGACATCACATAGGGGACACAGCACCGCAGATGTGTCCCGAGCCCCTAAATTTCTGACAGGGGCCCTGGCCATTAGCAGTTCCCAAGTCTTAGACATGACCCGTGGCTGGTGCAATTGCTATATCATAAGCTATGCATATGGGTCTGGGTCTGTCGCAATTGCAGTGGCCTTGACACCATCCTACTGTACAGTGACCATGGGCCTGATCCAGACCTACGCTCATAAAAACGCTCAAGTGCGTAGCATATCTACGCCAGCGTATCTCCGATGCACTCCCCCTGTTCGTACTTACTTTTGCCGTCTTACGCTGAGCAAATTCTACCCTAACTTTTCCACGCGTAGCCGCGGCCATCGTGTAGCGCCTTGCGTAGTTACGGCGCTTAGCACACCCATACTGTACGATTTAAATGCCTCACCCCGCCCTCGGTGGGTAATACGGTTGCACACGAGCGTACTACCGCTAAGCCCTCCCTCCCTCATTATATTACCTCCCCCCGCCCACCTTCACTAACCTTAACGTAGGAACGCTAGGGGGAGACCCCCTCCAGCGTCCCTACGCTGTTCCTACGGTCGTTGATCGGGCGTTGCCGTAGCTACGCCGGGCAACATCTGCCCGGCGCATGCGCAGATCGGCTTTTCAGACGATCTTGCGCTTACGCCCGGCCGTCCTAGCGACCGCTAAGTCTGGATCAGGCCCATTGACACCACCCTACTGTACAGTGACCACATCCCTCCACCCTTTTAAACACAGCCGGTTGTGCGATGACTTGAATTGTTCAGAGAATGTGCAGTGCAAAAAGTGCAGAGATCCATCAGACATTCATTTATGTCACTGAGGACCATAATACTTTATCATTGAAGACGGAAACATGAAATGTTTTAATACCCCTACAGTAAAAGCTACGCTTCACGCAGAGATTTTTATTTACAGAACTGTGCCAGCAATTTTCAACTACATCTTTTACTGCTATAGCATTCTGTGAAGTATAATCCAGAGGGGGGAAAGCAGGACCCTTCCTGATTTCTGATACATATTTTTTTACAGCATGGATATTTCCATAACAGTAATCCAGCTCCGAGCATGCGTTTTGCATTACAACTGTTTGCTTTTCTGTCTTGTGTGCGCTCTCCACCCAGCCTGGATCTGCGCGGTGCTGGTGCCTTTCTCTGCATCTGGGAATGCACGCGGATAAAAAAAAAGGCATCTCTTTTGGCACCGCTTTCTGTTTATTATAGTGATCTCTGTGACGTGCAACAGTACATTTTCTTTTAAAATACTTACTCTGAATTATGGACCTGGTTTGAATTAGAGCTTTTGGATTGGAACATTTCCGTTTTTATTTAAGTCAGTTTTCAGTTTAGATGTTTTTATGTTTTTGAGACATACCAGATGCCCAGAGCAGAAAGTGCAAACAATATCATCAGTATCGCTGCACTCGTCTCTATGAAGTGAGCAGAGAACAAAGCATGACACCCAATCAGATCTTGACTATTAATATTATGATTCCTTTGGCGTTAGCTCAGTACTTACACAATGATTTACTATCACAGCTCATTGCAGTAATAGCAGATCAAATATAATTCTTCAACTCTTTACAAAAATATTGCCAATAAAGCTTAGTGATACGAGGCTAGCCCGGAATACTGGCTGCCGCCAGGCCTTTGTTTGTAGACACTGCCTTTTAGTTTATTTACCCAGAAGAACCGGAAGCCCAGATTTGGACAGTTTTACTTAAGGACAAAAATCAGGGGTGCTGGTCGTGTTGGGACCTATAACTACAGAACAGATCGCAACAGATATTTACAGCTACCTGGTATGTTCCAAAAATAGGATAGCATGGATGGCTATGCTGGCCAATTCTCACTAGTGTAAAGTGGTGCATTGTGAATACCCCTGTTCTATGCATGACACGCGTACACGAGCAGGACTACAGCTGGACATCAATGGCGATTTGGGAGGTATTTTAAATTTGTAGTAAGGGCATGTTTACGCCCTATGTAGATTTCCATGTCGACCCCATTTTATGTGAGAATGACTCGGAAATTTTAAAGTATGGTTCTCCGATCATAACTCTGGCAAAATAGTTTCTCCTTTCTTTACTTTTATCAATAAAATATTGAATCACTTCACAAAGCACATTCTGCATTTTTATCATCTATACTCTAACATTTAATTCAATAAATAAATTGGACAACAACAGAATTTCACATTAATCAAGAGATGATCCTAACTAAAGTTTAATCTGGTTACTTTTGAATAGTCCTCCTAGACCCCTAGGAGAGAGAAGCACACGGACTTCCTTGTGGAGAGAACGTGGCATTGGACTTATTAACATCACATAAGAGACACTAATTATATGCTCATGATCCTGTGTGATGAAATATATTATAGTGACCATACACATCTGTATCTGCAATCTCACAAAGGAGGAGTAGAGAGGATTTTCATAGATGTGTGTGGATAATAAATGAGTTACTTTTTGAAATAATAAAATGAACAGCAGTCTCTGAGCTTTAAAATGGGCCTTTGGGCCTGATTCACAGATAAGAAGGGAATAAGTATGCGCAGGACCGCAAAAGTACGCACCTAAGTGGTATGGCGACTCCGAAGACTCCTTCTACTGACTTCTGCATCCATAGGGCTTCCTTAACTCTCTGGACGTATCTTTGTGCGGATATAGCTAAAGTACGTACAGACTATAAGCCCCGCCCATACTGCCCTATTTACATGCCCTCCCACCCCCCACTGTTCTTAACTGCCTACTTATGGAGTACTGGCAAGCCCCTTCCTATGGATGTCATTAGGCACGGAGTTGAACTCCCTGCGTAACGTGTTTCCGTGTATAACATCAGGATCGCGCATTTGTAATACGCATAAATTCGCCAAGATACCCTGATGGTATGTGTATAATTAGGTACATTATTAGGTGTGAATCCGGTCCGTTGTCTTTAGAAATATTAGATTCGAGTTTATAGCAAACTCCAAATACGTTTGTAGTAAAATATTAAGCACCCGTTTATCTGGTGTACTGAATGTGTTACCCTGTACAATAATCACTGAAAAGGTGACATGAATTATGCCTCTGTCCGGAAGGCATTAATATGTAGAGAAATATGTTTTCTAAAGATTACCTGTCATATCCTAACAGGTGTGAGCAGGAATTGTGTGTCTTTCCTCGCCCTCCCACCATGAAATATCCGCAGGGAACATCTATTTCTTATGATAGATCGCCTTAGATTATAATTTCCGCAACTATTCAGTATATAATGACACAAAAATGTAAAGCCTGACACCAAATAAGTGGTTCTCAAGCAGCTAACCCACATATTTGACAATAAATTGTATATATATATTTTGTTTATTTGCACCCCAGATGAAAGCTGCCTTGTGTCATCTGAAACATTGGATTATGCTTGAGTAAACTGCATGCCGTGGCATTTTTGCACAATTTTGTTTACAAGTCTTATTGAGTGACTCTTTTCTATGGACTTTTGATTTAAATGTGTTAGAAGTACACCAGAAGCAGTTATTTTGTATCTTGGAGTGCCGGTTTGCTTGTTTTCTCTCTTTCTCTCTCTCTCTCTCTCTCCCCCCTCTCTCTGTTTATTTGAGTGTAAATGTATGTCTTATTACTTTAATATCGAATTTAACAAAGCCCGGGAAAGTGTGTACGACCATGGAAATGCACGCGCACGTGCGTACGCGTTACCGATTTTCCGCACTTTTGTGGTTCTTTGTCTCTAACTATACAGCGATTAATATGCGAATATTCGCAAATATGCTATAATATTTTTCTGTTTCCACAAGTCCAATAGTACAGTACAGTGGATACCGTCACTCCTCAATTCGTAGTAAGCTGCTCAGGGTGCTCTTCCAATGAATAGAAATATAGCAGAGAAATGAAAGTCACTCCTAAGTCTTGTATAACGATGAAAAAAGGTAAGTATTTATTGTAAGTGTCTCAAATAGGATCAGTCCATAGTATCCAACGTTTCAATCGGTCAAGCCGATTTTCGTCAGGGACAACTTTCATGTGCAACAGACTGGATATGAACTGATCCTATTTGAGACACTTACAATAAATACTTACCTTTTTTCATCGTTATACAAGACTTAGGACTGACTTTCATTTCTCTGCTATATATATATACAACAAAAAGAGTATTTGCAGACAATGGCTACCAATATCTGTGTAATGTACACAAAATGGACCAGAGTTTTAGAATAGTAGATCTGCACACAAGGTAGTGAATACAAGGTAGTGAATAGCAATGGGTAAGGACTTTGAATAGGTAGTAGAGGAAAGGAGTAATCATTTGAAACATGCAAAGGGATATGTATAGACTTTATACAACAGACGTAATGAAAGAAAGAGATGCATTTACCGTACATAATACCAGACAACCTGCAGCATAGTGTTACAAGTTATTACACACTCAATAGAGCCTGAGACAGTTAATCAAACACGTGAAGAGTCCAAAAGAATATTTCTTTGTTATTTAAATAGAGCCTCTTGACCATTTTGATAAACAGAGCGCTTACTGAAACGCATCAGCTTCAGAGCACAGGGGCTAGATTTACTAAACTGCGGAAAGGGAAATGTGGAGATGTTGCCCATAGCAACCAAGCACATACCCTCCAACATGACCCACTCCATAGGCACATGGAGTGGGTCATGGTGTACCTGTCAGTTACTATGGTAACCACCATTGTTGAAGAGGCAAATAGTTTTTTATTGAAACCAGGTGAGTGACAGTAGGAAGCTCAGGAGCGGAGTATATTATATGGAATGGGTCATGATGGAGGGTCTGCAATCAGATTCTCGCTCTCACTTTCCTGTTACATACTTCAGAATGTCAGCTAGAATCGTATTGGTTGCCACGGGCAACATCTCCATTTTTTGGCTAATTACATAATATTTTGGGCTGCCCTTGAGTAGCCTGGCTTGGGGTAACGACAATAAAGCTGAACGTGCCAACCATTACAATCTGATAATGAGTCTAATTCCTCTTTAAGTACCACAATGCTTGGTAAAAAGCAATTATTTTTAGTACTTTTAATAGGGAACCCTCTAGAACTGAGCAGCTTTATATGTAAAAGGCTGAATTGTGCTGCATACTTAATCTGTGGTACATATTTGAGGTAACACATAACCCTGAGGGACGGCTTATATGTCTTCTGTTTCATGGTTTTTTGTTTCACTAAGTATCTGGTTTGGCAGTAACTGAAATATGGTCAGTAGTTGAAAAAGTGATTGAGGACTTGTTATTCATTAAACATAGCAGCTGGGATTGTCTCTGGTAGCAGTGAGCAAAAACTTAACCATATAACTAAGTGCCTTTCATTACATTAATTACTGTCAATAATGTGGATGTAAAATGATAAATGCCTTAAGGTTGAGTCAGTTGGGACAGGTCTAATACCTCAGATAAAACCCCCCAGTTGCCTCTTAACTAAAAGTAACCAGACAACCAAGTGTTTACGCTATCTTCGTACCATTTCTGTATGTAGATTGTGCTTACGCAATCTATGTACAGAAATGGTATGTAGATAGCGAAAATAAGTTACTACGCATGTGTAGCAGCTCAATTCTTAAAACAAGTACGCAAGACGAAAACTACTTCACTGTGAATCCGGATCTTAATGAATAATAGAAAAGGGAATGAAGGAGATTTTAGCCAATGATTTATTGAAAACATAGGACTTCTCTTTTATATCGTTTCGATACCCGTTGCTGCTGGGCAAATTCATTGGTGAATAGAAGTGTGTAGATGAATATCCTATGTTTTCAATAATTGACTGTGAACGTAGCATTGCTAAGAGCTTTAAATGGAAAGTCTGCATAGAAAAGTATTGGAAAGCCCATACACATTTTACAGGTACTTTCAACAGTGCGTTCCTATTAAAGTTACAGTTAATGGCTACCATATAATTTATGTGCAAAGAATTTGTCTTTCTATAAATCGTGTATAATGCCAGCCATTCCCCAAGCCCCAGTAATAACCACTTGCTCTCTACTAATTACAGCCTTCAGGTGCCTGGGGTTCTGCCTTTAGCCTTCTCCAGGTGTGAGTGTCCCTAATAATCCATTTTTGCAAGTCCCCAGTACATCCTATTAGTGCACGCACACACACACACACACACACACACACACATACACACACACACACACACTTCAGTAAAGTTATGCTCTGTCTCATGTAAGTTGTTTCTTTGGGTTGGCTATGAACTGAATCCTGATATAGTAGTGTCCTGCTAGCGGACCTCCTTAGTTACCATAATGATTTTCCGCCATTAACATTTGTGCACCGACTCCACTTAACATGGACCAGTGTGTAAATGAGGATGAGGCCATGCACATGGAGACATGGTGTTGTAGTACATTTTGTATTTTTGCTTCTCTTGTTCAATAAAGCAGACAGATCAGCAGAGATGGATTAAGATTTCATGGGCCCTTCTCCCATCCCTACTGAAAAAAAAAAAAAAAAATATATATAGCGAGATTTACTTTTGGGTTTTCCAAACTCCAATACTAATGTCCCTCTTACCTTGATGCTGCCATGGCTGGTGCTACACGTTGGGCTGTGCGGCCTCTCAGATGTTGTTTTTTTTTTTTTTTAGTTTTTCCACTAATACAGAAAGTAATAGGGTTCATAATAGAGAAATGAAGCAAATTGATTCAATCAACCTGCTCCGAACAATCCACAAAACTCTGTGAGTCTCACTGGACTGGTTCTGGCTAATATAAAGAGGGGTTATGTGACATCACAAACCTGCGGACATTGTGACATCACTGGCCTGTACAGTGATAGAGCCATTGTCAAGTAAAAAAAAAAAATATAAGTATTAAAAATTATTAGAAAAAAAAATATTGACCCATATCTCCTATATTCTTCCTGCTGCTGCTCCATTTCCGTCTCCCTCGATCTCACCGTCAGTCATCGTAGCCTTGCGCTCTTCTATAGAAACGCAGGGCTCAGGCTGGCTTAGATTGGAACGCAGCACTGGCGTGATATCCTGACGTCATGACATCGCGCAGTGCAATCCTGGGAACGGGAATGCTTAATCCTTTCAACGTAGCCCACAGCCAATAATAGCTATATTACTGGCTTGATCCCGTTACCAGAGCCTTTAAATATGCTACAACAGTAGAACTTCTACTGTTTTCTAGCATTTTAATAAAGCATCTTAAATGCAGGCCTGGTTTTCGGGCCTCCCGGTGCCCACGCTTAGGATACCTAGAGGGTAATCCGGCCCTGCGGATCAGTGCCACCTGCAGAACCCTGTAGTGTAATACCGCTATAGGTCAATTACATGTACCCACAGGGAAACCACTATGATATAGGACCTGATTCAGAGATTGAATATAACAGAGGAAAGTTACTCCTGGGCAAAACCATGTATTTCATCTGCTGCAAACAGTATTAGAGATGAGAGGTAGCATTTGCTAGCCCAAGTCTAAATAGCAATGTGATGGTAACGCTTGTCAGTATTTATTTTCAGTAAGCAATTTAAAGATATATCCCAGCAAAGAATATAATTAACTTGAACCCCCCCTGAAATGAACATGGTTTTACCCAGAAGTAACTTTTCTCTCTTATTTTCAAGCTCTGAATGGGGTCCATAGCTTGTAGGTCACATTTTTGTGGATGGGAACACATTCTTCGCAAAGAAAACAATATTTCCGAAATCCAGACAACCGAAAGCTCATTTTCGACTGTAAATTTTGAAAATATCACTAATTACAAGGTTTTAATAATGAGTGGTTAATTACTGGGTTTCCTTTTGCCCCTGTATGGCGCTGCGGATACTGTCTGGCGCCTTATAAATAAACTTTTTGTTATTATTAATGTTTATTTATAGGTAACCACATGATAGCAGCACCGTACAAATGCAATAGTTACATATACAAAACAATTAACAGACAAGTTCATATAAAAAAGTAATACAATACAACTAACATGAAAAAGTAAAGTACAGTACAAACATAGAAGAACAATATGTATAGAGAATAAATAGGGTGAGGATTAGGATAATGGATGGGGTTAGATAAATACTCACCTCTCGCCACTGTGAATTTGTTCTAGAATGTTCGATTGCTTGTCCTCGGTGGGGCAGAAGCAATCGATTTCAGAGCCAGTTAAAAAATGACTGGTAGGAAATGGCCCTTTCAGAAAAGGGCCATTCTTATCACCGACCCTCACCTGTGCGGATGTGGGTTATTCCTGCTAGCACCTCATTCTTCATTATGTAAATAATGGTCACAATGAAGAATGATTTGGTTTTATGAATATTTTAAAATATTATCATTTTAAAATATGGATCATTAGTGGTATGATGTTGGACAAATGGGAGCAGCGTGTACTAGAGTATAATGTGTACACGTGAATCGGCATAATCTTTGGAAACTGAAATCGTTGTAATAGTTGTAACAGCGATCGCATCTAAAGTATAATTACATAGGTGTGTGCCCGCCATTAGAATAATTATAACATACTATTGTTCACCACTGTACATGGGATTACACAGGGATTTAGAAAGACAGTGAAGGACAGAACTGCCAGACCTCGAGAATTGCAAATCCTGGAGCACTTTTGATAATATCTTGGAGTAAGAGTTTAGATTTAGCATTGCTTGGAAATGATGGATGATGATGGTTTATATAAAGCCATTATTGTTGCTGCCTGAAAGAAGCACCAAATGTCCAGGCTGTAAAATACTGAGAGACGCAGACCCCGAAGAGTCTCTGGATTAGAACGTTGTGAAGAAACACATAATGGTTCGTTATCAAAAGAAATACTACTGTGGCTGTATACATTAAAGACATACCTGTAAAATTCCACATATAGACTTGGGACTTTAGTTTGCTCTATTTACAGAGAATGAGGGAAATAGTTAAGTAGGACTGTAAGAAAAAGAACCAACACCTGGGACTCGTTAGAAGAGGCAAAACAGCTGGCAGCCCTTTAAAACCTTTTGTAGCCATGCTGTGGGAGGAAGGAAAATAGGGCAAGTGTTTAAACTTGGAAGACCCCCCTCTGTCCTCCCAATGCAGTGAAGACCCAAATAAGTCCCTAACGAGCAGGTTGCATTAGGAGATAAAAAGCGGAACCAGCCTGGGAACAAGAAACTGTTAATCGTGAAGGTGACGACTCCGCCAAATCTTAATCAGCAACACAGGATGTATCAACACATATTAATGATCTACAAAGCAAAGCTTACATCATACTTGGAAATACACCTGTTAATGTTTAGATGTCTTTAACGTCAGACGTAATAAAACTGAAGAAGAACATACAACATACTGTACATATGACAAGAAGTTCCTCTATAAGCAGCACTATCAACCTACACAAAGCAAGGCTATGCAGAAATATATAAATATATATATTTACATCCTGACTACTTTGAAGTATAAAATAAAAATAACCAGGAACAGGACTTTTTCCATTGTGGGGTCTTGCAAGGGGGCCCAGTGGTGCCACTTCTTCAATGAACTGATCTCTGTCGAGTTTTCTTTATTACAACTCTCCTGTTCGCCAAGTGTTGAGCAATCAGTGTTAATAGAGCTATAGAAGGGGATGAGATATGCCTTTGACTTTGTAGCTTGACCTCTATTTCAAGGACACATTGAAGGGAAAACGCTTCAAACACAGAATAGGTAGAAATCGCTTTACTCTCTGGACACTTGGGTGATTGGTTGCATATATACTACTGTATTCCTCACCTCCTCCTACCCTGACACTGACCATATGCAATTACACCTTTTTACATTACACATTTGTCAGGAGAGAGAAAGATATGTTTTTTTCCTTATATATAATAATGTTTATTCTTTGTCTAGTCATTCTACTATTCACGATTGACAGATTTCACCTATTTCTATACGTGGAGGCTATAACATGCGAGCAACCAGTAAGAACACAAAGAAGCTCCCATTATAGTTATAAATGGAGTATGTGACTTGATTCTATTTTTCCTTCTTTGTTGTAAAATGCTAAATAATGACGCCAGGAAAGACATCGGGTAGATCCAGACATACGTGAGTGTTACATTTGCTAGAGTAGCGTAAATACTATACACTCCCCCAGGCACTCCCATCGGACGTACTTTTGCTGATTTACGTCAACCAAACCCTACCTTAACTTTTTCAAGCATAACCGCGCACTTACGTAGCGTCCTGACGGACATAACTGTCTAACCCAGACCATACTGTACGATTTAAATGCCTCGCTCTGCCTCCATATCGTAGTTGGCGTACGGCGAGCATATTTTAGGAACGCCCCTTTGTACATAGTTACGAGAGTATTACGGCCAACCTGAGTTACGTGTCATAACATCTGACGTGTGTATGCGCAGTAATTACAAATGGCCGAATTTACGTCAGTGGCTAGCATAAAATCGCTAGCGTACATAGGTCTGGATCTGGCCCATAGTCACTCTGCAGGTTGAGGGCTTAAAGTGGAAAAAATCTGCAAAAAGTAAGCGGGATTGGCATAAAACAAAGAACCTTAATAAGTGCAGTGCAGGGAGTATGTCTAGCCATTAATTAGCAGCAAAAGTGTTATATAAAACAGATACAATCATATACAACTTCTGACTAGTATTTCATAATATAATAAACAGTGGCCTCTATACAGGGTTGCCGACTCTCCCGGAATGTCCAGGAGACTCCCGAAATTCGGACAGTACTCCCGGTATCCCGGGAGAGCCAGCAAATCTCCCGCAAGTGACTTGAGGCCTGTGGTTTCACCGCACCGTAGTATACTAGTGTTGCTAGGCACAGGAAGGGACTTGATGACACAATTTGCGGCATCAAGCCCCGTCCCGACCCCTATTTCAAGTCAAAACGGTGCGAGTATGAGCCAGGGGGCGGAGCCTAGTGACGCGATTAGCATAAATCGCGTCATTAAGCGTCGCCCCCTGTATGCGTCGCTAGCTTCTCTCCGGGATCTCCCGGAGGGAAGCTGCCAAGAGTCGGCAACCATGGGTATAGCTTTCATAGGTCTGTTGCTGCAGATGTAGTTAGCAGTGCCCTTATACAGTTGTCTGAATGTAGCAAACCTGCAATTATTAAGTTTAGATATAATTCTTAGACATTAATTTGATCACAGACTAAATCTATTAAAAATATTTTGGTTATAGATGGAATTAGTTCTAAGATATTTTTAACCATATTTTTTTTAAAGAATGTTTTAAAATGTTAAAATTATTTGATGTAAAATGAAACAGTAGACAGATTTTATTATTATTGTTATCATAGAAATATATTGTACATTTCATATACATACTTATTATCATTGGCTACTGTCTGGTATTATTTCACTTATATGATACACCTTTAGCCAGTACTGCAAAATAGTGCTTTACACACAGAGAAGAATCTTTGGGCCAGATTTACTGAGCCGCGGGTTTGGAAAAGTGGAGATGTTGCC
>WWET01000100.1:886591-897987 GCA_011038615.1 Limnodynastes dumerilii
AGTATTAGAGATGAGAGGTGATAAATAACAGTGTAATAGTAATGCTGGTCAGTATCTGTGTAATAATATAATAGTATTAGAGATGAGAGGTGATAAAAGTATTAGAGATGAGAGGTGATAAATAACAGTGTAATAGTAATGCTGGTCAGTATCTGTGTAATAATATAATAGTATTAGAGATGAGAGGTGATAAATGGTCAGTATTAATAATATAATAGTATTAGAGATGAGAGGTGATAAATAACAGTGTGATAGTAACGCTGGTCAGTATATGTGCAATAATATAATAATTTAAATGAAGAAAAGTGGGCGTGATTAATATACGCATGTATGGAGGACATATACGCATGGAACTCCACACAGGAAGTTACAGGTGGTCTATGGAGGCATAAGTCTCCGAGAGCACGGCCGAGAGAGGGACACGGATCTCTGAATTACGGCCCAATGAGATTTTATGTTTCTGCTTTGGAAAACATAAGCTGAACTTCCCAAAGTAATGATTCATGCAACGCTTTCCCATCAATCTCTCAAGTCTCAGATGCAAATATTCATTTAGTGAAGGCACACTTCATTTCTCAGCAGTAGAACATTTCCATTATTATATGTCAATGAAAAAAATCATCCCCAATCTTATAAGAGGTGCTTCCTATACAGGCATATTAGAAAGGTACAAGTTTTTGCAGAATAGTGCTCATAAACTGTGTCATATAAAATCAGCTACATGCATAATAAATCACAGAACACAATCTGGCCTTCTTAAAAAGAGCAATATTTCTGTCATTCATCGAAAGGTAATCCACCAAGAATAATGTTCACTTCTTTAAAAAAAAGACATTCATAAGCACATAACTCTAAAACATAGAGGCTGATTTATGACAAGTCTTAATAGGGTAACATAACAACAAAACATAATCCACTTTCCTGTAAACCTCATAATTCTCTTTCAGTTTAGGTAAAAAGATACACCAGTGAGCATTTATTGATAGACATATTGTATTTTTAAGCCATATTTTCTTAATTTACTCTTTTATGCTTTCAAGGTCCCCAAACATGAATAAAATATATCTAACAAGGCTGAAATGCTTGCTGTGAATGTATATCATTCCAAGAAAGTCTTTCTTAAAAAGGCATCAACATAAATGTATCGCTTGTCTTTCACAATAAAGACTAAAATTAAATTCAACTTGTGGTCAGTGGTAGGCCTTCATTTTTAGGGCCCTGAAGCTTGAACTGTTATAGGGGCCCCTTTCGTAACCAGCAACAATAAGGCAATATCCAACAAGGTTCAAAGGCCCAAATAGCAGAGAACGGGGTGATGGGGAGGAGTCCTTGATAAAGGGCCATACAGTGAGGCCCTTCCCACCCGCAATGAGGTCTGGGTAACCGCTATTATCTTCTTCCATGCACACAATGCCACTGAAAGCAGCTCTTTATTCTGCCCCCGGCTGGATCATAACAGCCATCCCCTGGACGGAGCTGTGTCGGATAGTGTGTCTGACGGGCCAGCACTGATCAGGGGGGTTTCTGGGTACTCAGAAACGCCCTCTGCGTAGAGCATATTCTAAGGTCAATATTAAGTACGTCAACCCCGTAGCTTATAATTCTATCACTAAAATAACCTTATTTTAATAACACATAAAATTCCATCAATTTTCATGAAATATCACAAAAATGACAAAAAAAAAGTTTCTTCAGAGCCCCTCTGGGAGTAGGGGTCTTGAAGCTTAAGCTTAATTTGTTTTATAGTAGATTCGCCACCACTTGTAGTTTGTTTTTACATTTTATACATTTTTGACTATTATTAATTATAAAAGTTTGTTTTTCAGGGGTTCAGAGTAAAGTGCTTTATTACCATATATCCCATCATATAACAATCAAAATAACAATTTTTATTGTTTTTTTCATTACATATTATTGGGAGCGGGGTGCTACTTAAATTTAATGAATAATTTGAATTTCTGACTTTAGGATTAACACTTGTAAATATAGGAGAAGAAGGTTAGTTTAGGTGATCTCCCTTCCTATATAGTTTATAAGCAATAAACTTTATAATGTTATATAATGTAAATCAGCGATCGAAGTGGTGGTATTGAGATACTGAGATTTAGAAGAGGTGATATTGAGATTTAGAAGTGATGGTATTGAGATTTAGAAGTGGTGGTATTGAGATTTAGAAGTGGTGGTATTGAGATTGAGAAGTGGTGGTATTGAGATTTAGAAGTGATGGTATCGAGATTAAGAAGTGGTGGTTTTGAGATTAAGAAGTGGTAGTATTGAGATTTAGAAGTGATGGTATTGAGATTTAGAAGTGATAGTATTGAGATTTAGAAGTGATGGTATTGAGATTTAGAAGTGGTGGTTTTGAGATTTAGAAGTGGTGGTATACCATATACCCCTTCATTTCGAGCTTTGGTGTAAACACTAGAAACATAGTATGAAATTATGTAAAAAAAAATTGAATTCTCCTCATACTTTATTGCTATATAACAGAATAATAGACATAAATTCTCTCTTTATTATTTTTCTTAACTTCTTAAATATTTTGCCCTTTTTGTTGCAAAACTGTTCATTTTAATTCATATGAAAAAAGTTTTAAAACTTAAAAATTACTTAAAAAGGAGGTTAACCATTTACCTTGACCTTCTCCAACACCCAACTGTCCATCATGCCCCTCCCCCCTCATGTCTCTTAACCCCCATGCTCTCTCCCTGTGTCTCCAAACCTAACTATCATATATGCCTCCTGTGTCTCTTCAGCCCCCATACTCTCTCCAAATGTGTCTTATCCCCCAGAGGGCCTTCATTTTTTCTGCAATACAGTAGCATTTATTCCTTACTTCACTTAACCTCCAATTTTTATTTCTCTAGTCTTACTAAATAAATTATATCCCAGCATAGTTAGGTCCCATGCATGATTTTTATGGTACCAAAATTCAGTGATGCCCACAATACTTTATCATTATAGCAATTAGATCAGAAATTTTATTTCCTAATTCTCATAGCATTTGCACACATAACTCTGAGAGGTTGCATTATGAATCTCTTATTCTTCCCTTTATAATTATTGCTTGGTATGCTTATTTTGCGTTTCCCTCTGACTTTCGTTGACGTGGATATGCTTTCAATCAGTAGTGCCTGATCACACAATATCTCTTGGGTGGGGGAACAGCTTCCCCCTTAGAATTAAAGTTCCTATTATTGATGGGTACAGGCCATTCCTTTTGAATAACTTTCTGTTGTGCCAGATGACATAGCTATGTTTTATAAAACCAAATAATTTCTCATGACTCCCCTTTATCATTGAAGTTAACAATGTGCATCATTCTACCTTCTTCAACTCTGTGTACAAGAAATACTTCATAAAAAGTCACAGCACAACTGCCTAAGAGTTGTTCTTAACTTTCTATATTGATCTTTAACAACCATAATGCCAGCAATGGCCTAAGGTGGCTAAATACATCTACCTCCATTTTCGTACATACAGTCTTTATAATTTAAAAAATAGCCTTTGGTCTTGTGATGCTGTAGCTTTTATCGAATTCTTAGCTACAGCACCTCTTTCCAATATGATACCCCTAATAATGAAATCCCCCCCACAAGAAGATGTTTTTACATAGAACTAGAGAAAGTGACGGCAGATAAGAGCTACATGGCCAATCCAGTCTGTCCAGTTGTTTATTTAAAACTATACTGACCCTAGACTCTATTTACCCTCAATTTAGTTTAAAATTTAGGATATCCTTATATTTATCCCAAGCATGTTTATACTGTTCTACTGTGTTACCCTCAACCACCTCAGATGGGAGAATATTCCACTTATCAATTACCCTTATCAACCAAAGATTCACGACACATTCTTTGTATTTACACAGTGGTCATATATTGTCCTGGTACCATCTTTTCCATTTATATATACACTTGCACACATTTAATTTATTTAAAAAGAAAAGCATCCTATGTTTTCTTGGAACCTTAAGTCCCAGCACTGGCACTTTTTATTTTACAATATACCTAGAAAGTCAAAGCTTGACTCCATCTGACTAACTACAATGCTTTCATAAAAGAATAAAGAAAAATCTATACAGTACATTGAAGCCAACATTACATAATGATTTATAGCTACAAGGGGTAGATCCAGACCAAAGTGCTTGTTATGTTTCATCATGTAGCATATTTACGCTACCGTATTTTCTATGCAGTCCCTTCGCTCGTACGTACTTTGTCCGTGTTACGCTTGCCAAACCCTACCTTAACATTTCAAAGCGTAACTACTGACGTACGTAACGGCTTCACGTACGTAAGTGTCTAAGCACCGCCCATACTGTACGATTTAAATGCCTCACCCCGTCCCACCTCCAAAGCGTAATTACGGGTGTCGTATAACTGTCAAGCCCCTTTGTTCATAGTAACGCTGTTGATACGTGGCTGGTACGTGCGTTCAGATTTACGTGGTGTAACATCTGTCGTGCGCATGCGCAGTAAATACTAATGGGCGATTTTACGTCAGCGGCAAGCGTAAAGTCGCTCGCGTGCGTATGTCTGGATCTACTCCAAGGTTTGTTGAAGCATATAGCTAATGCAAATAGTCAAGAAGAAAATAAATCCATGACTTACAGAACCACTATTTGTATAACCTGTTTCCATGCTATGTCGTTTAACAGACATTTCAAATTAAACAAATTGTTCCATCTCCCTGGGCTAATTGTACGTTATTTTTGTTATCCCCCCAGTGCACTAATGGAATATAAATCTCTATGTTTAATCAGCACAGCTCTAATCTCCCACTCAATGTATTTGAGATTGGCAGGAATCACACATAAGGAATATCTCTACGCAATCAACTCAAAACACAGGTACAATTACTTCAAAAATAGACCCACAGCATGAAAACTTTATTCAGAACAGAGGAGAAAAAAAATAAATGTGTTAAAAATTAAGCATGCATGGCTGGTACTTTCTATTTATTTTTCAACATTTGTTTAAAACATGACATAGCACAAAGTTGGTTCTTTCTTAAAATAAAACAACTAATTCTTAGTCTAAGGTCCCTGCCACAATACCATTCATTGTTGTTTTTTTTACACTCTGGGGAAAGCCTTATGGTTTTAATAACTTACATTACTGAGTTCAATGGGAGAACATAATTTAATTTAGATTCAAGCCTTTATTAATGCCAGTTTCTTGTGGAATTCTATCTTTGTTTTAATTTGAGTCATCACTTCTGAAGAAGAAAGTGGTCAGTTACAGTGATGTCTGGCAGATATCTTCGGGATAAGTTTAAAAGCAGAGACGTCCAAGTTAAGAGAAACAAATGACCTTTGGTGATTGGACGTCTGTTCACAGAAGTATAATACAGTATTAATACTAAATAAATAAATTACGCAGGATAGCCATTAAGAAAAAGTGCACTTATCCAGCGCTAATTACTATCAGATATCTTGCTTGGAACATTAATGTGTAAACTTAGCAAGGACAGACTACTGTAGAATTGGACCAAAAAAAGTCACACTTTCTGAGGCAGCAGTAACATCATGAATCCATTAAATCTTATCCTGCCAATTTAACAGTCCTACTAAATGAAAGCATCCACTGAACAGGAAAATCACTGAAGCAGGTAAAATATGACAAGTGTTCCTCAAGGCAGACGTGGCTTCTCAAGGTTGTTAAAGGCCACTAGTAGTAGTAGTAACCTCCAGACTATTGTAATATTATGCTAGCGGACCTTCAAACACACATTGGCTTTGCAAGAAATGATTCATGCTGTGGTTTTCCTGATACAATGGCAGTTTCCTGAAATCAGTTAAGCAGCTTAAGGTGTAATGCTTAAGCGTCTATCAAAGGGGGCAAGAAAATATTCACGTTTACACAATTCCATACCCCGAACACACCAATTACAAACGTGAAGTGTTAAGTTGAATGAACGTCTATGCAATCATACTTGAAACATTATGTCTGACGATTGCAAGCTCGAAAGGCAGGCCCGGCGACAGGGGGGAACAAGGGGGACAGCTGTGACCGGGCCCAAGGTTTAGAAGGACCCCTGCAATACACTATTGAGGAGGGATGGGAACCCCTAAATACATGAGTGTAACAGAGCCCAAGATTTCTGTTGCCAGGCTTGCCCAAAGGGCATGTATATTCCTGTGCACAAACCAATTTACCAGGATTTACCATTTTTATATGTGACTTCTCTCTTCTGATTCAGAGCCGTTGTTAATGTTTTTTTATTTGCATATATCGATCTACCAACATCATCTCTTCTAACCTTCTGCTGAAACAATCGTGATTCCTTACACACTGTACAGATATCTGTCTATGCTGCACAGGAGATGCCAGAAGAGTCAGCCAGGTCATACTAACGTAAACTCACAGCTCACATTTGTCTGATATTGTACCGTGATTGCGATTTTTAGGACATTTATAAAACCAAATCATACGAAATAATCAAAGTTGACACTCACTAAGGAAAAAAAATCCCACTTTAAAACTGTAAAAAAATATAAAAAAAAACATTTAATTTGTAAAAAAAAAAAAAAGGCCTTGATCATGAAAAAAGCACATACCGCGGCATGCTCCTAAACCTTGGCGTCCTGCCGTTTATGGTACAATAAGGCACAGCATGCCCTGCAAAACATGCTAAGGGTTAAGAGCATGCCACAGTATTTTTTTTTTTAAAAAACATATTTAAAACAACTTTATTTTTTTTATAAATATTTTTTAGATATTTTTTTTTAATAAGGGGCACGAAGGTGGTGATTTTTTTAAAGATAATTTAACTTAAAATTGCGGCGTACTAACCCTTCAGAAATTGCCACACATTGCTGTGGATTATAAATCGACAGCAGAAAACGCACCTCGAACAAAAATCGCTGGAAAATCGCAGCGATGACTCTTGGAATATTCTTCTAAATGGTCTGGAATCATATGATGGTCTGATAATGGCTTCATTGAGAACCCAGATTTACGCTTCTTACTTTTTCGGGAGCGAACATTTGAGTGTAGTCAACAATTTAGGGCCAGATCCAGATCCCGCACTTAGTAGCATGCAGTGCCAGCCCCGTAATGCTTAAGCGTCTATCAAAGGGGGCAAGAAAATATTCACGTTTACACAATTCCATACCCCGAACACACCAATTACAAACGTGAAGTGTTAAGTTGAATGAACGTCTATGCAATCATACTTGAAACATTATGTCTGACGATTGCAAGCTCGAAAGGCAGGCCCGGCGACAGGGGGGAACAAGGGGGACAGCTGTGACCGGGCCCAAGGTTTAGAAGGACCCCTGCAATACACTATTGAGGAGGGATGGGAACCCCTAAATACATGAGTGTAACAGAGCCCAAGATTTCTGTTGCCAGGCTTGCCCAAAGGGCATGTATATTCCTGTGCACAAACCAATTTACCAGGATTTACCATTTTTATATGTGACTTCTCTCTTCTGATTCAGAGCCGTTGTTAATGTTTTTTTATTTGCATATATCGATCTACCAACATCATCTCTTCTAACCTTCTGCTGAAACAATCGTGATTCCTTACACACTGTACAGATATCTGTCTATGCTGCACAGGAGATGCCAGAAGAGTCAGCCAGGTCATACTAACGTAAACTCACAGCTCACATTTGTCTGATATTGTACCGTGATTGCGATTTTTAGGACATTTATAAAACCAAATCATCCGAAATCATCAAAATTGACACTCACTTAGGAAAAAAAATCCCACTTTGTAACTGTAAAAAAATATAAAAAAAAACATTTAATTTGTAAAAAAAAAAAAAAAAATGCCTTGATCATGAAAAAAGCAAATACCGCGGCATGCTCCTAAACCTTGGCGTTTATGGTACAATAAGGCCCAGCATGCCCTGCAAAACATGCTACGGGTTAAGAGCATGCCACAGTATTTAAAAAAAAAAAAAAAACATATTTAAAACAACTTTATTTTATTTATAAATATTTTTTAGATATTTTTTTTAATAAGGGGCACGAAGGTGGTGATTTTTTAAAGATAATTTAACTTAAAATTGCGGCGTACTAACCCTTCAGAAATTGCCACACGTTGCTGTGGATTATAAATCGACAGCAGAAAACACACCTCGAACAAAAATCGCAGCGATGACTCTTGGAATGGTCTGGAATCATATGATGGTCTGATAATGGCTTAATTGAGAACCCAGATTTACGCTTCTTACTTTTTCGGGAGCGAACATTTGAGTGTAGTCAACAATTTAGGGCCAGATCCAGATCCCGCACTTAGTAGCATGCAGTGCACGCCCCCGGAACTCCCCGTTACGTGTCCAGACAGCTACCTTAACTTTTACGACTAGGTCTGCTTCCCGTCCCCTCATTTAAATGGCTATCGGCTACCGTAAATGAAAGGTCAGCCCCTTCAGTGTACAACTGACGGTTACTTAGTTACGTACGTCTGTAGGCACGCTATAGGAACATCTGGCGTGCGCATGCGCAGATATTCTCAGATAGGGGACTTATGCAAATGACTGTCATACGTAGGTCTGGATCTGACCCTTAATTCTTAATTTTGAGCTTGTTTCTGTGCCCTATGAGACTCTCACATTCCTTCTGATTTAAAGACACTTCACCAGATCCAAAACGTCCAAAAAAAAGTCGGGGAATTCCGCACATACCGAAATATTGTCAAACAAATTACAATTGGTAAAAAAAACAAGAAAGACGAGACTAGGAAACATGCAATAACGTTTTTTTTTTCCACCATCAATAAACCCCAAAAGTCAATCACCACAATATTTACCCTACCAATACTAATATCAGCCCGGATCCAGACATCCGTATAAGAGGTGTTTTCTGATTGCACTCCCCGTTCCTCAGGATCCTGACTTCTGCACAGAAGCCTTTCTGACAGCGGACACGAAAGGCTGGTTGCATCCGCTCCCCATATGTACATTGTACAGTGAGGTGGTGGAAAGGGTTCTCCAATGTATCCAGACTTCTGAGCCATCGCCATAGCTCGGATATCTTAAAGTAAAGTCCACCAATCGTAAGTCGGCATGGAAGGCTAGATACTGCACATTGGGGATCCAGTATCGGATCTCCGCTGCGCTCCACGGGTCTGGGTCTGGTCCATTAAGACTATGTCAAAATGTAATGATTCATTGATTTATTGCATAATCACAAAAAGAAAATAGGAACCCACAATACAATTGTTTCTGGTATAGTTCCATAGAGCCCTCGCTAAGCCTACATGAAATGTGCAGCTGAGGACATCTTGAAGACATAAGTTCTTCCCTGGATGACACCTCTTGACACCTTTTAACACCCAGTGATTCTGACCTCTTCTTTCATCCCTCACTGCACTCTATCACATGATTTAGCCGCTAACAGATTGCATCCATCTTTACTGCATGGAACAGATGCTGCCTTTAAATTGATTGCTTATATTACAAGTGTTTAAATCTATTTCCTGTAACCTTCATAGTTTGAGGTCAGTTGAGATGAAGCCATTGTGCTGTCATGGGATGTTAATAATGATTTGCCCTATAATTATTTCAGTTCATTTCTGAAATGCATCTTTACTCCTAGTGCCATAGCTATCAGTTAGTTCTTTGCCTATATAAAGGCAAATATTATGAAATATAACTGTACTAATATATGTTCATGTGAAGCAGAAGAAATGACTGTGTTCGCTGAATGTTTGGTGATGAATTGATCTATAGAAAAGCTTCCTAAATGCCGAGGCACAGAACATAATATGCTGCAGCATCCAATGGTGGTTTCATCTTGGGGCTAATCACTAATTACTGAAGTGTTCCAAATGGATATGGTTGCCACGGCGATGGTCCTAATATCGACAATGATATAGCAAAAACCAGTGGCAAAGCTTCTGTTGGTGCCAGTTCCCCACTGTATCTAATCCTGTGTGTGCGCGGGGAAAACCTTCAAATTCCGCACTGTTCCAACATAAAATGGGGACGGTGCGGAAGCCCAGATAGAGCGCACGGGCTGAGAGCAACCCTAACAATTAGCATAACTCCTCCCACCTGGTGCACACTGGCATGTAGTTTCAGTTCCAGCAATCACTAGTTCCACCAGGACTGCCATCAGGGAGGAGAACAGGCCCTGGCATTAGCTCTCCAGCAGCGGGTATCGGCGGTATCCTACCACTGATACTTGCTGCTCGAGAGCTGAACATTAGCGGGCCAATGCTCAGGGAAGGACATGCCCCATGCATCGGCCCATTGTTCATACCGGTCTTCACAGCTCTCAGTTGGGAGCATCGTACCGGTGTCCCGGGCCACAAAATTTCTGGCGGAGGCCCTGATTTCGACATTGAATCAGTCGACACCATACAATTGGAAGCTATCACTGAAGACTGGATTCGGATTTATAAAACAAGGTATTTCAACGTGCGAACAGGGACGAAAGTTATAATTTCCACAATCCGACATTTACTCTCCCTGGTACCTGCTGTCCCCTTACTCAATTTTACTGTTTCTGCCCCTGTGCTCTGCTGTGCCACCTGGGTTAGCGGTTAGGGTTAGAAATAGTTTTAGGGGACTGTATTCACACTTAAGAGTAAGTTAGGCCCCTAACCTGCCCCCTTACTTTGATACCTTTTGGCACTTAAGAGGGCTACCTTATCTTACCGTTCATAGTTTCCTTCTTAAGAAAAAAACTACGCGTGTAGAATTCCCCCCCCACCCTTCCCGGATAACCTAAATCTCTCTCCTCCCACTTCTACCTAAACACTACTATGTGGGGTCTTTAAAAACGGCACAGAGGCAATCTATGTACCTAAGTGGTACGTAGACTGCATAAATGACCTACTACGCATGCATATTAGGTCTTAAAAGACCATGCTTAAGAATCAGCTGCTTCTTGAGTATGAATACGGTCCCAGGTTAGCAATTATGGATTAGAGTTAATGTAATATTAATAATACATGACGGCATTATAATATTTGATTAAACAGGTGTCATGGGAACAGTCCTGTCCACATCCGTGTAAGCGTCCCGTCCCACTATCGTAAACAATTCCATTACGGACATCTGCATCTGGAGGAACCGGATGCGTAATGGAAATACAGCGTAAATATACGAGCGGAAAAACATCCGCATCGCTTTATCCTTGATCCGGTCCGATCTCTTTCAATTATGTGAAGTAACCAGACAAGTGAGACACAACATAGCGAGAAAACCTACAAGTGTTATTTTTCCACAGGTGCAATCTATTATGTTACGTTACTTAGGTACCGAAATTCTCTATTTCTAAGTGCACTAAAATCTTCCAGATAGTGGGAACGGGGGATGTGTGTTCTTGAAATTCATACCTAATAAAACAGCTGCATCCCTGCCACGTTTGGGAGTTGTGGTTTTCCTTTTTGTGAGAATATCAAGTATAAAGTACAATGTATAAAAAGGAGGG
>WWET01000100.1:926977-937677 GCA_011038615.1 Limnodynastes dumerilii
TTGCAGTGGGCTGGAACCTGCTAAGATCTTAGCTAAGGTGCGTATATTTGCGATCTTTTCGCAATCGCATCTCTGAATCAGCCCCTCTAACTCTAAGGAGTTTGTGTTTTGAATATATACACAAAAAAGGCACCCCAGCACTCTTCCAGTTACCCAGTAACCAACCATGACATTCTATCTATAAAATAAAAGTCAGAGAGCTTTGTATATATTTTTTACAATATTTTCTATCCAATAGAAACTATAACAGCAGAAGATGCGCAGCTCTTGAAATTTTACTCCAATATCTTCATGCTCTGGCTCTGATTTTTACGCGAGCACCAAGGTTCATCTGATATCCTCTTATTCTCTCTGCTGACAAAATAATTGCAGTTCTACGTCCACATCTAGCTGATCACATTCAACAAGCTCAGGCACAGACTTCATGTAACAAACCTTCTAAAATGAATGTTCCAGCTAATCTCCATCCATCTGTCTGAAAAGAAATTCATGACTCCAAACTGGCCCGGCCACCCGGGTTTTCATCGCGCTCTAGTTTACCTTTCAAGAATTGTTTCGTGATTCACTTATGGAAGATAAATTAAGGAAAAAATTGAGGCTTGGGATAGAAATAAATCTTTTCTATGTTCTCCATGGAAGACTTTAACACTTGTCCATCTCTCAACTATTCTGGGGGAATACACAGATTTTATGATTATTATTTTATCTTTTATATATTATTTACATTTTTGATGTAGTTTTAAATGTCGGTGTAATGAACCATGTTAAACTTTTCCAGTGACGGAAGTACCGGAAACAATGGAAGCGCCATGATGTTGCGCCAATGCCACCCCCGCCCTCTCACCTCTGACATCACAGAGGACCTTATGCCACTGAGATCTATTGGTATGGTCCCCTTGTTGACATGTATCACCGGTAAATCCCTTAGAACAATGTTATTATGGCGCTGCCTGTCTCACTGTTGAAATAGTGATTGTCGGTACGGCGCCTGCGTTCCCTTCCCACAAGGAAGTTGTGTCTGTTCCAGCCAGCGCTATTTTGACAGTGATACAGCCAACAGCATAATGTCGGCTCTATAATTTTAGATACAATTCGAATTTAAGAAAAACATATTTCAGCACAGTTACACTGCCGAAAGATCTACCGTATTTCCCCATATATAAGACGCACCTTTTTTAGAAAAATTCGGGGTCTAAAAACCATGTGCCCCCCCCCTGTTGCGCTCTGCAAATGCCGCTTGCGTGACCTAAGGTCACATCAGAGTCATCCTACAGAGCGCGCCACGGGGGAGAAAGCCGGAGATAGCCGGAGGGAGAGCAAAGGTAAGTGTACTGCGATGTGACTGGAATGAATGGATGGATGTAAAGGCTGGACATGGAGGAGGAACAAAGGCAGGGTGGGCACACACAAAGAGGGAGCAATAAGACTGGCTGGACACAAATAGAGGAGGCAATAACACTGGCTGGACACAAATGGAGGGGGCAATAAGACTGGCTGGACTTAAATAGAGGGGGCAATAAGACTGGCTGGCCACAAATAGAGGGGGCGATAAGGCTAAATGATGAGTTCAATACATTTATGTAATACATATTTTTTTTTTATTTCGGGCCCCAAAATGAAAGCACATGAGAGCGTCTAAAATAATGTATCTGTGTGCTGCACTTTGCTTTGATTTCCCGGGCAGGGATTAGGGTTTGGATTAAGAACTAAGGTTAGGGTTAGAATTATTGTAATGCCGTATGAACATTTCGGCATTACAATATTCGATCAAAGAGGAAAGACAATAATTATGTCCAATAAAGTTTATATTATAACTGAAAAATTCATAATTTGTTGCAAGATGAATACTAGATAATTTGGTAAACCGTCCTAGTCTTCAGTGTATATGAATGTTCCTCAGAGACTGCGTTACAGTGAGCCCGAGCAGAGAAGCAGAGAGGAGGTCTCTGAGTGTCACAGTGCAGGACATTTTGACAGATTACCTATTATACTTTATGCACCATATGATAAAATCTTCAAGTCCATACATGCAAGTGAGTGGTTAAAAAGCCAACACACATTTGTCTAGAAGACATCGAAAGACTAGAGGAACTCAACATGTATAGCTTAGAGCAGACGAGGGACAGGGCGGACATGATAGCAGCTTTCACATGTATCAAGGGGTGTGACCAGGTACAGGAGGAGGCAGTTTTATAAGGTAGAGATGTATTAGAACACAAGGGCATATGTATAAACGTGAAGGAGGAAGGTTTAGAGGAAACATTACTTAACTGAAAAGGGAATTTATAAGTAGCATAACCTCCCAACTGAGGTGGTTGAGACTAATACAGTAGAACATGCTTGAGATAAATATAAGGATATCCTAAATCTTAAACTAAAGACCGCATATACGCAATCTACGTATCGAAACGATACGCAGATTACGTACAATAGCTACTACGCATGCGCAGTAGCTATTGTTTATTGAATTACGTCCGTCTATGGAAGACGGACGTAGTTCTGGATCCGGCCCAATATGATTATAATGATTACTATTATTATTATCATCATACACAAGAACCTATGTTTTAAAGAAAGATCAACATTCTACTAAAACTATTCTACTTCAGCTTTTCTTTGGTGAGTTAGATCATGTACATAATTCTTGAAGGAACATATCCTGTTACTGTACTCCTGTACTCATGTACTACATTTAGATTTCATTGTTACAGCCTACAGGACACTAGTACTTCAATTATTGCAACCCATAAGTATAAGATATAGAAATGAATTTCAATTTGACAAAAGTTTATAATGTTTCAATACATCATCAATTAAAAAAATATCTGGTGTTATGAAGAGATCATAGGCTTCTGTGAAATGCTGAATGCTTAAGATTAGATTTCCAAATTCCCAACGATAAGGGCCCATAATCAAGTAAAATATATACTGACATATTCGTGATAAGTGTACATGACTGTGTCCAATCTTTTTAAGAGCAATGTCAAGTCTTGCTAAAAGTATAATGGGCCGGATCCAGAACTACATCTATGGAAGACGGACGTAGTTCTGGATCCGGCCCAATGTGTGGATTCAAATGGAATTAAATGTAACTGACCAGAATGTTGACACAATGATTCATTTGCATGTCCACACTGATATGTGTGGCCACATTGGTTGCTTACAGATATAACTGCTGTTAATGTCACATTTTTTCAAATTATTTTTTACCTTGGTTCCTACTTTGGGTCTACGTCTATCCTAAATTCAGGGTTCATGTATCAAGCAAAACAAAATGTGGAGAATACATACTCACTATTTCCTCCATATTTGTCTTGACAAAGGTAATGTTCAATGAATGTTTGACAAGGTGAGGTTGGGAGGGGGTAAGGATGCATGTATGGAGATGTTATTAGGTAATAGTTGCAGCACCTCTCTTCTACCACAGGAGACACTTGTTCCCCAAGTCTGGACTGCAGTACCAAACCTCACCAGAAGTGCTGCTGTTCTGCCATGTTCGGTGGTCATTTGTCAGGTATCTATCTAGTTATTCATTATCTGCTATGAACTGCACCTGACACCTGGCAATACACGGATCAGCGCAGTGGCTCAGTGAGTGGCACTTACGTCTCACAGCACTGAGGTCATGAGTTTGATTCCTGAACTAGGCCTTATATGTGTGGTATGTTCACCCCGTGTCTGTGTGGGTTTCCTCCCATGCTCCAAAAACATGCTGGTAGGTTAATTAGCTGCTGAATAAATTAGCCCTAATGTGTGTGTGTATATATGTGGTAAGGAATAGAATTTTAGCTCCAATGGCGCAGGGACTGATGTGAATATGAAATATTATCTGTAAAGCGCCATGTAATCTGATAGCACTATATAAAAACCTGGTAATACAAAAATCTATTGCACTTTGGACTAAATAGTTCATGCTGGTTTTACCCCTCCATTGATTTTGGACTCTGTTCTAATATCATACATTTCGTTGGCCATTCTAAACCTGAATAAAAGAATTTTGATGTTGCAGACATAAAAAATAAAATAGATCATGTCAATGGAAACTTGTAATTCTGCAAATGAGCGCAAAGACCGCGTATACACAATCTACGTTACGAAACGATACGTAGATTATGTAAAATAGTTACTACGCATGTGTAGTAGCTACTATCAGTATTTTAAGATCGTATGTGCACCACGCACGGTGTTGTGAATCCGGGCCTAGAAGTCAGTGTGAATGTCCGTGTTTCCCTTCATACATTCTGCTCTCTTGGTCTTATGTAGAGTTAGGTGTATTATTATTGTGAATAGTATGTGTTGCAATGCTCATGCAATTAGCTTGTGATCACAAGAAATTTGTAAAGACCACGTGCATACATTCCCACACAGGGCAAGTCGATACACTTATAATGTTATAAGTGCGTATTTGTAAACTCATCATGAGTGAGTGCACTAGTCTCATCCCATGTCAGATTGCCACATACTCACCCTTTGAGCATACAGTGGCAAATGTTCATGGTTTTGGGCAAATGTTCATGTTTTTGGCAAATGTTCATGTTTTTGGCAAATGTTCATGTTTTTGGCAAATTTTTGGCAAATGTTCATGTTTTTGGCAAATGTTCATGTTTTTGGCAAATGTTCATGCTTTTGCATACGTACAACCGTGGTGTGCGCACAACTACACACTGGGCCCTCATCATAAACAGGTGAATCCTGGGTAAATACTGAAAATGAGCTGCATGAGCCTGTTAGCAGTTAATCTATGCTTTAAAACTCTGCATTTAGTTGGATTTAACTGTCAAAATGAAAGAGAAAATATGTATCTGCTTCAGGAGTTCAACCCGAGAGATTGATTTCAGTATGACCCTTAGCAGATTGGAAGTGTGGACAGATAATTTGTGGTTGGAATTATACCTTGAGGAAACCTGCAATAAATTTGAGGGGATTTTTGTAGTAAACAATGATTCTGTATATGTGGGGCAGGAAATAACCCCTACCACACCTTTTTTGATTTACTGATCCCTAAATACACACCACATGTGCCCTCCCCCTGATCTCCCAGACACAGTTGCTGCAGCTCTGTTCTACATTTAGGTGATGAAAACTTTAGAGCCCTACTAACAAGTTCTGTGGAAAGGTTCATAATGAGAGTTTGCTACTTTTCTTAACCAGAACACTGAAGTTACAGATGAACACGCCATCTCTCACCGAGCTAAGATCTGGTGACCAGGAAAGGAATTTACCAAACGGAGAGCTCTTTGAAAGATGTTTTGTCTGCCCAGCGTTAATTTATAAGTTACAAAACAGAAAGAAGTATTATTAACTACTGCCAAACTGATTAAAAAATAACTTTTAATAGTAACATAGTTCAAATTCTTACACAGAATAATGAAATCTATAAGAAAGATAAGAAACCTTCTACAAGATTAGTAGCAAAATAAAGTGAAAAAAACATGAATAAAGGTCTTTATTGTGCATCAAACTCAAAAGGTTAAAATGCTGGTTCTCTGCGATATAAATGATCTCTACAATATTAAATTAAACCGATTTCAGCAATCTTTATTAGACTCAACCAGTAGGTGTATATCACTGAAGGTAGAAATCAAATTAAACGAGTGTTTAATAAGCAATTCCCCAAAACGCCACCAGTAAAGTCCCACTAACCTAAAGTATTAGTGAAATAGCTGCAATTACAGAAAGAGTACAGTAGTACCCAGAATTTAATCACAGCAGGAAAAGGAACCCTAGGAGAGAGATATGCATAACGGATTGCTTATTGAAGCTTTTACAAATCATCACAGCGTTAATTTATGCAATTCAATGAGATGCTTAGTCATTATTATAAAACTCGATCAGTTCCATGTACAGGAATGTAATAGATATATTTCTTACAGTAAGACGATCTGCTGCTGTGTTTAAGTGCAGCGGAAACCATTTTTAGAATTGTCTAACATTAGATTGGCAAACTGTCTATGCAATTTAGTGGCGCTAAAACACTTATTCTATCCAGTATATGGGCCGGTATATGTTGGTATGTCATACCGCTACTTCTACTGATTTAACTAACTATAAATATCCATTCACTTCTATTATTTTCTTTGATCCCTGTCCGCCTCCTCTAAATGTACATACCACCACCGCTGCATTCTATAATGAAATGAAGTTAGATTTTCTAACCTTAAGATGTATAAGAGGTCTTGGAGACATTCTGTGACCAAATAAAATCAAACGGCTCTAGGCCAAATGGAGGTAATGTGTTGTCATAATACACATTATTATTATTTATTATTAACGTTTATTTATAAGGCGATACAAATTACCCACAGTGCCGTACAGTGAGACAATATTTTCCTAGCAAACACTTAAGTGATGACATGAGAACACATTGATGACAAATCATCGAATCAGAATATCTGTTTCACTATCTGCACTATTTTTGATTATTTTTGATTATTGTGGAATTTACATTCCTGGTGGAACATGACAGAATGCTAGGAGAGTTTTCCAGGCGATAACATTAGTATATTATTATATTATTAGCAGTAGTAATACTATTATTACTATAATTACTAATACATTTATTGGTATAACCTAGCAAATATATGTTTGTTGGTATACAAATGGATTTCAAACAATGGTTCAATAATTTTATATTTTACAACAGTGGTTGAAGTGGAAATTTAGAAGCGACACTATGGACATTAAAAAGTGGCAGTATGGATGCACAGAAATAATAGAAGTGAATAGAGATTTATAGTTTCTTTTATTAAATCCTTGTCAGAATTGGCAGTAAGACATACCCCGTATACCGCCCCAGCTCTGTATTACAATAATATGCCCACCGGATACTAGTTCTTACCATCCTCGTAGTTTTTCAGGTAGTTGTCCGGCCCAGGTCCTCTCTTTGCTGGGTTCTTGATGTTTTGGAATTGTAAGAAATCGGTTCTTCTGCCACCAAATCTCAGGTAACCCGGGGCCAGTCCCCGTGCAAGAGTCACAAGCCTTTTAGAACTAGGGAGAAAAATTCAAAGGCATTTTACAATATAACAGAGATCTACCTTTGCTATATTGTACAATACGTTGATATAGCCATTGCCATTCCCTCTGTGTACTAAACATCATATAAATACAGAGTGTTGTTTTAAATTAAATACCAACTTTATTTTATTAGCAATACTAACATTTAATAACTGCATCTGCTTTTTACATGAACATTTTACCCTAATATATGTTACATACTGATTACAACATTGCTTTAATTAATGCGATTTTTCTGGTTCCATCACCGTAAAACGAAAAATAAGTATAACTTAAAGTGCATAAATACAATTATTTGTAAGAATGACATCCGCATTTGGAAGTCAGTGTTAGAAAAACTTGGTTGATAAATATGTCTACAGATGATCTAAATTGTCTTACCTATAATAAGAGACATGAACTTACAGCTACAAATTCCAAGTAAGTTTATACACTTACTTATAAAACAGATATTTACAATGGTGTTTAGGATTATTTTTATGGCTCATCTCTTGAAAAGGGAAATTAATGATGAAAATGACTGTTAATGCATAGTTATTTTTTAAAATAACTTCTACAATAAGAATAACCTAGGGCGGTCATCTGTCAGTTTAATTTACTCTCAGTTCATTAAAATTTTCACCCAACAGTAAGAAAAACTAGAGCAATGGTCATTAAATTTAAGAACCATGCTTGTCATTACAACAATTCACATGAAAGTGTTGCACCACATTTAATAAGTTTCAACAAAGTTGTAAGAGCATTATTTATAAAGTTACCTCCACCCTCTAACCCTCATTCATTCTCGAAGCTGCTTCTATTTCAGTTTTTGACAGATATTTATAAACCATAAAAATGTCAGTATCATAGGTTAGGTTTTATGTATTTTTGTTACTCTACTTTGGAATTAACTTTAACTAAAATATCTAATTAAATACATAAAACATCCAATGTGTGACTTTCTTAGAGAAAGTCTGAATCCTGTTATAGAGAGTGCATTACCCACTATATGTCATCACATCACATCATTTTCCTGGGCATCCCTGCAATGCAACAATAGATACAATTGCACCTTTAGCTTTTGCACCATCAATTTGTTGTATCTTTTATTTATTTGTTTCCAATACATTTATTTAAACTTTAATTAACAATATAATACTCATTACAATACCTTGAATATTTAGAATATATTTAAAAATCTCCAACAGGGTCTGTAAGTGCTTATAATTATACTACTACTATAAATCCAATTTACTAAGCAATGACATCACAATGTTGTTGTTGGGGGTCTCCTACTTGTTTAATAGATATAACAACATTTTTGTTTTCCATTACAATGTATTTTTCATACATATCTGTCCATCTATCTATCTATCTATATCTATCTATCTATCTATCTATCTATCTATCTATCTATCTAGCTATATACAGCAAACACACAGCCATTAAATATATTGTTAGTTATTTTAATAAATAGTTATATTATTTATTATTTTATAACAGGTATGTCTGCAGACATGATCAAAGTAACTAATTCCTACTAATACCATAAGAAGTTCAACAAAGTCTCTTCTGATTTGTTATCTATCGGAGTGACTAAAACACAACAGGGAACTTGTATAGATGAGGTAACCATATGTCACTGAGATCAAATGTTTTCTATCATTGTGTAGTTACTGGATACTATGCAGAATGTTACAATCCAGTTACCTGAGGCACATTTTTTACAATAAAATCCCTTTTTAACATTTACTAAAAATATTAAACTGTAAAAGTTTGTTTTGGTTAGTCTCTCAAAAGTGACATTAACATTTCTTATATAAAATAAGATTGTTACTTATGGCATTATCATGTATTAAATGATTAATATAAACTTACATGTATATAAAATATTATCAGTAATACACAGTATCCTAAAAGTACAGGGAGGCATCTAAATAAAATGCTGGTTACAGCCCATTTGCATGCAAAGCCTGATAATTGGAATGTAATCTAGCAATTTATGGATCAGGGCAAATGAAAGGATTCTGCTAATACATTTTGAACTGCAGTGCAAGGTCTACTAATAGCAGGGACAACATTTTCTTGTTTGATGTATGGTTTTCTCTACCAGAGTTAAGTTCAATTATCAAAGTCGTTTTGAACAGGTTTTACAATTCACATGTTTGGCAGAAACACTGACTGAATATACTTTGGCATCTAATATTTATTTGTAGAGCCAGAGAGAAGCCAGGATTTTGAGCTATGGTGAGTCTGTGGGGCATGTGCAAATCCTAAGGATTCATATCCCTGTAGAAGAATCTGCTTACAAAAACACCATAAAGTGAGAGATAGTATCAAATGTACCGAACAGCTATGTGGCCAAGATTCTCCCAAAGTTCGTGCAAAGTTACATTACAAAAGCCAAGTCCAATTGTTAGGTTATGTGCAAGCAGAAGGGTTTACTTCAGTCATAACTGATAAATTTCTGAAATGCTTTTTACATTGCAAACATGTGCATCTTAATGGAAACCAGTTCTCTTCTCCATTAGAACATGCTTAAGAAAGAAAGAAAAAAAAACCTTGTGAAATGGTTTAGAAATGGAGTATCAGTTTCATAGCATGACATGAGCTGTTCTCCTCTGTGTAGCAGCATTACCCTCAGACTGTGGCACTTACCTTAGAAAGTCCAGCCAGCCATCACGGATGATAGACGGGTCCAACTGCACAGAGAGGAAGTTCTCACTGACTGTCCTGATAGGGTTCTTGGTATTGACATCAAGCAGAATCAGTGTTCTTCCTTTCACACCTGAGGACTTTGGCACAGGGAAAAGCCTTCTTTCCCCAATGTGTGGCGAGCAGGAGCCATTGGTGACCATGATCATGAATAAGGTGACCAGCAGGTAAATATCTAGGGGGTGAGAGCATGTGAGGGAAGGCAGTATCGTGCAAGGGGGGTACATTGTGATGGCAGCTGTCTTGCCCCCGGACCGTTATCCTAGCGAGCAGACTCTCTGGGAAACTAATTGTCCTTATCTTAAGTGCATGTCAGAGAGCCCTTTTTGCTATGTTTTGGTGCTGCTGGAGGGGAAACCCACGCCCCTGACCAGCCTTTAAGCAGCCTGGGCCAAGAGTCCCAGTAACCCAGCACCGCCCATTTAAGAGACTCAGTGCTGCAGATCATCCACTTCTACAGCAGAAGGTAAGGTGGATCCTTAACCCAATGCACCCCGGCACTAAGCCCGTTACACAGCTGCTGATCACAGAGAACGTGCACAGCTCATACACAGCGATGCGATCAGCGATGCGATCAGTCCCGAACCGGCGAAGCCTGTCCATTATGGCAGAAGTATTCACATGACAAATCGCTGATACCGCCAATGTCACCTCATATAGGAACCTGAATAAACAGTTATGTGACCTTATTTCACTGTTCATTTGCATTCATGTTATTGTTGGCTAATATATTTAAAGTACATTTTTAGTGTATATTGTGTCCAATGTAATGTACGAATATATATATATATATATATATATATATGTGTGTGTGTGTGTGTGTGTGTGTGTGTGTATATATGCAATGTCACCTAGGAACCTGAATAAACAGTTATGTGACCTTATTTCACTGTTCATTTGCATTCATGTTATTGTTGGCTAATATATTTAAAGTAAATTTTTAGTGTATATTGTGTCCAATGCAATGTACGAATATATATATATTATAT
>WWET01000100.1:939112-956389 GCA_011038615.1 Limnodynastes dumerilii
CGAATATATCTATATATATTACTATACAGAGATATATATTCATATATACTTGTGTGTATATATATATATATATATATATATATATATACTATAAGATACAATAATATGGGCATATTGATTGTATACTATGGAATATTATATTCCATTTCTTATAACATTATATAATTTTGGTGAAAACTGATTATTGTTGAGCCATTATTTTGCAGTATATAATAAATATGCCTTTTAACTATCCATGCTCCACCATTTGGTGGTTTAACCAGTAAATATAACATTGAATAAATGTAGCGAGTGGACTGAAAAACCAAAAGTTTGTTTAACATGTGACTAGTCAGTAAAACAAAATAAATAACTAAATAAAAAAATTCGCTAAGCATTGCACATCGGAAATCCCTGTATTACCAGTGTAGTAGTTTAATGCTAGGATGGGTAGGCAGATATCCTATGTTATAGCGCACTGTCTCCTTAACACTAGGTCTACTTAGTGTATAACTACATTGTATAAATTTGCTTTTTTTCCCCTATATTTTTGTAAACGGGTTTAAGAAAAAACATTGTTTATTAAGAGAATAACCCAGGAGCTTCACTAGCGACCTCAATAATGTGATGATTCAATCTTGTTCCTAAAAGTATTAACTGAAAAAGTTTTCAAAATCAGAAAGCAGGAAAATATAGTTAAATAATTTAAAATGAAATTGGTATAAACTGGAATAATACATATTATGCGTCTCAGCAATATCAATTTCTACATAAATGGAAGAGTATATATTCTAATATACAGTGTTGCGAAGTAAACTCTTTGCTGAGGTTTAAGCATTATAAACGTGTTGATATGGTGCTACATTGCCTGTCCCGTTGGCCTGCGTTACTGCAGTACACAATAGGTCATGTTAGTACGAAGAAAAAAAAATATATGACTGTGTTATATAGTCATCAATAGCATCATATGCAATGTGCATTATTTTATTGAATAAACCATTGAATGTTTTTTTCGTGTACTGATGGAAAGATAATTCATGATGGCTGAATAGAAAACAGTTATTTCATACTAAACTGATCTTCCAGACACACCAAAGACAGTTTTTGTACCTCGGTATTGTGGAATCTGGTAAAGAAATCAATAGTGCCACCTGCTGGACATTGATTGAAAGAGCAGGACGTGGTTGGACACTTGGTAAACTTAACAAACAACGCAGCCTGTTGCTTCCTGTACATTTTGCATTTACATGTTAACACACTACAATTTACCAAGCTGTCAGTTTAAAAAAAAAAAGAGACATATTAAAGCAGCAAGTATTGCAAAAAGGGATGGAGAAGCAATAAATGTGAGAGGTCTGATTAGTGCATGGTGAGTTCTGGCAAGGAAAAGTCATTAGCAGACCCTCTCCCCAGAAAGCCGGTAAAAGCATACAATACGTTTCCTTTCCCCCGTATTTTCGGCTTCCAGAGGAGACCCCTTACTGGGAACAGTGTCTGGGTTACCCACAGCTTCTAGACCTCTAAAAACAGATCGACCGTTTAACCATTTCACTGCCATCATTTCTATTAGCCCTGCTTACAGATCAATCATAGTAAACAGATTATTTTTCCGAGTTTTATCCTTCTGAATTTCGACAATTTCTAAATGGTCTCCAGTATTCTACATGGTAAATGTGCTGAAATGATCAATCACTTGTAGACAAATCATGTATGTAAATCTATTTATACTAATTAAGCATAAAATATTGGTTAAAAAAAAAGTTAGGTGGAATAAAAGCTATAATTAAAATTCAAACATTATAGGATTATATAAATTGGTATTTAATGTTTGCCTTTTCCAAAATATCAATACATTATATTGCTACTATTATTATGTATTAAATCAAAACTTTAACTTGGTGCTATGTAAAACAAAATACTTCTCAATATTTACAGTAGTTTATGGAAGGCAGCCCCAGGGAAACCCCTAACTACACTATTATTAACTTCAAGTATTAATCTTTTGCAATGTGTATTGTACTTTGTTGTATGCAATGCATTAAAAAAATGATAATTGTTATTAATCATCATCATACACATTTTCTATGCTTCTATAATCACTGCTTCTATAATATCACCACTTGTTCAATGTATTGGGTGACTCACTACATGGATATTCTTGGATAGTCTCTGTTTACCTCCAGAAACACAGTATTACAGTATGTAATATTATTAAAACATGTTTACATCATCTCTTTTGACTGAATGCTGATAGATAGCATTGGGACCTATACATCATTTTTATTTCATAATTTAAATATATCGTTTCTTAAAATTGTTTCCTGCTTTTTTATTTATTTCCTATGCTCCTTTATTTTAAGTACTTAAGTTCCCAGCTATGTTGAAATATGGTGTCATTACTTTACTAGCTATAGCACATACATTTATAAAGTTAATTATAAATATTATAAACATCCTTTATTAATGCATGCTTTATATAAGGGTGTTGTTTAAAAGTGTCTTCAAATTTCTGTTATCATACATTTTATTCAACTATTTTTCCTTTATTGCAATGTACAGTAAATTAGCACCAATACCATCCTTCTATGAAATACACAAACATATACATTGAATAGTGAATGGTTCAATAGACAGCACATCGGTATTAAAATGGAGAGAGGCGTTTGCTCTACAGATGTTTACACTACAATAAGTTACGTGTTTACACTATTTGCAGCTCTGTAACAATTTGTATTGAACTATAAAATAGCCTATATAATATACATCATAAAACATTATATACATATAGTAGTATTCTGTTTTATACACATAATTTGTTTTATTATTATGTTTGCAAGCTTATACACACACATACAAGTAAATAAAGAATATTTAAAAAATATACCTCATTGTGAGATCTTCTGGATCTACTCTTCCTGATGGCTGATGTGTAGCACAAGGTAAGTGATGGCGAATGCCAGGAGAGCTCTAGTAGTTATAGAGGGAGCATGAATCTTTGTTTCTGTTACTGCTGCTTAGGATGTGGGATATTCTCTCTTGCAATCAGTAATGTCAGTCACAGGTTTTGTTTTACTTGCTGCATGAAGGAATATTATTGACAGGAAATGGGAAGTAAAAGGCTGGGAATAAAACCCCAGTAAAATCACAAAATACCAATTTCCTTTGCTTTCCCAAAATGGCTCTATAGGTATTAAAGTGTTTCATATGTGTAGCCCTATAGCTAGCAATAATAAACCCTAATATATGGGGTTATGATACTTTGTAAGCCACTACTTCCTACAGAAGTGTTATAGATCTCTATTTAGTTCTAGGCATTATAAAAAAAAATCTCATATAAGAATAGAGTCATCCAGACACATAAAAAATATGCAGAAAATCATACGTATTGCAAATTGAACTGTAAAAAAATAGTTCTATACCTGTTATCAATCAATTATAAGATTGAATTCAGTGCATTAGTGCATAGATAATAAAGGGAAATGTATATATTAATGTGGGACTTTAATGAATACTTAGAGAAGTTTGCAAAATAATGACTCCATCAAGAGTATATCATTTATCTATGTACTTTGTATTACTTTGTTTTCTTCAATATTGTGGTGTTTTCAATTATAGTCAATTCAAGCCAATGCATAAAAACATAGACGGACCCATCAAAAAAATAAGTAAAGAATATTGTTATGAATTTCCATAAATGTAACTCCTTATACATTTAGGAACTATTTGGTGAATACATTTTTTAAATAAAACATTGTGTACATCAAATAAATCTTGCAATGCCATTGGTGTAGTTCATGTTACTGCGGTTTAGATCCCTCTTCTCATCTAGCACAAAGCAGAGTCAGCAGGGAATCCTAGCATGTAAAGATAAGAGATACCTTACTGATGTGGTCAGCATAGACTATCAGACAGTAAGATTCCTGTCTCCTCTGTAAAATGGTGACTGATGCTCTACTTTATTTCAGACATCTTGTATTAAGGACTTTAAAGCTGCAGATACAGTGCAATATTTTCACAACATGATTGTGCTGATCACAGGAGACACAAGTTTTTGCAGTGATATCAGATCAGTGCAGCGATGATGTAGGATCACTTCAACGGACATCATATCGTTTGATTAGATTTTTTGACCTGCCTAATTTCACCGATCAACGATGAAGCAATGTCAGAAGAGCAGAGAGTAAAGAGAGATGAAAGTCGCAGAAATGCTGGGAAATTGTTTACATCAGCATGCTAATCGGGACATTAAATCACGGGCAATATCTTCTAATTATATTGCATCTTGCTAAGGTTGCTGCAGTGCATTGAGAAAGGTATGGCGAATCCCACGTCGGTTGGTAAGGGGTGGCTGTTGGGCACCAAGGCTTCCTTATTGTTATCTTTTCACACTGATTTATTGTTGTATTTGACATCTCTATGCCATGGATTTTTGATCTTTATATTGAATAATAGCGCTCTTCTCTCCAAGTCGCCGTCTGGCGAATTGGCTTCTATTTTGGAGTGATCTTGGCTATATTCCATACCTACTGACACAATTATGTATATAGTGATTGGGGCACTTTAAGTGTAAGCATGGTATTATAAACTCCATATAGGAGAGAAGCTTCATCGTGAGGTGAATCGCACTGCAATAGGGACAGTGGGGGGTCATTTAGTTACAGGGAGTTAATTATTCATATATCTATATATATATGCTTTCTTTTGAAACAATTCCACTTACCATACCCGTTGACAATGCGCCCTCCTGCAACTTCCCCTAGACGCAGTATTACTCAGTTCTATACAAGAATCTTTGTAATTATCACTTATTATAATCTTTTTCTGTGGTTGTGTTTTACACTAATACATCTCAGCTTAAGCTTAGTTACTATTCGTATACAGTGCATATTTATTAATAGAGGCAGTGAATATAATCATTAGAGTTACAATATATATATATATTGTTTTGGTGTGTTTTTATACATTTTTATATTTCTCTAAACAATTTATCTTATACAGAACTATAATAAAGGTTAAGTTTTAATATTCCCAGTTTATCATTCTAAATTAGAAATTTTGTGGCAATCTTCTCTTTTAATACATATCTAGACATGTTTTGATACCAATACATTTTTATCCCTATAAGATTTTACATTGAATTTGTGTGTAGCCATCTATATTCTGTATTTTAACTTTCTGTTTACGTTTATGTAGACAGTAAATGATAAATATATAAAGTATAACGTACATGAGTAACAACAGAGGATCATCAGTAAACAGGTTTTTGCAGCAATATATGATCAGTGTAACGACTGAATTGTTTCAGGACATCGGACCGTTGGATTTGATTTTTTAACCTGCCTAATTTCACTGATCAGCAACGGAACTATGTCAGAAGAACAGATAGTAAATAGAGATGAAAGTCACAGAGATGCTGGTAAATAGTGTCAGAGTGTATGTATAAATCGGCATGCTAATTGGGACTTTAAATTGTGGGCAATATCTTCTAAATATTGCATGTTAAAGTTTTTGCAGTATCTATACTCTTTCTGTTCGTATTTGTGTATACAGTAAATGATAAATGTATAAAAGCATAATTTACACGAGTAACAACAGAAGATCATCAGTACAGTGTGTTGTACGTTGAAATTTATGATCAAAATAAATGCTTTCACTGGTAATCAGTTCCCCCTTCCTTGAGTATAGACGTAGGGTTGCAGACTAGAATGGCTCCAGCAAGCGCTCACAAAAGCAGGAGTAGTTAAGAAATGTCAAATTCTTTTATGGCACATCATATAATTTCCATACAAACCTTAACACCAGATCAGAATACAGCGATCATCATGACCACTAGTTCTGCCAGGTCTGACTTTTATAGGCAAGCAGCAAATAAGCAGACAGAAGACAGTAAAGAGAGATAGAGCAGAACATAGCAGAATGTTGGGGCAGCGCTGAATATGGGAACAAGGTCTGAGAACAACCATCGCCAACGTGAACATTACTAGCCTGTAAAACACTGTAGCTCTTCCTGTCAGTGACCCCAATCAATGGAAGGAAATAGTAAATAAGCTCTTTTATATACAATATTCATTCAATGTATTATTCATTTTTGTTATGTTTTAAATAAAACTGCACTTTATGTCAGATCTCTTCTATACTCTAATAATAACTCTATGTCTGTTATTTAAGACTACATCATTTTGTCTATTTTAACCCCATTGGAAACATTTAGAAATATATTATATTGAATAGAATTGTAACTTGTTATAATAAAAGTTTCAAGTATAACATTTGAAGAAATTATATTTGAATACAAATGTTTAGCATAAAATCCATGTTTATTTCTATGAATTATATAACCAGAGATTGATTATAATAAGTATTTAGCCATTTCATTGAATACATACAAAATAGGTTCCCATCACACATATATGATCCGAAAAATGCCTAATTTAAGATGTCATAAAAAATAATACAGGATCTGGCTTTACATGTGTAAAATATAAAATCTACTTAATAGTTATGACTTTAATGATCAATGTGCCTCGTGTGATCATCCTACATAATTAGAGCAAAGCTGGTTACATACTACAGGTTTTTCCACACACAATAATCGTGCCAATCCAATGATAAACAAATGTTTGGAACATTGACATATAAGTGTGTTTTTTCCCACAATCACGTTATAGCGTTACAAAGTACATTGCATTGATCTGATCTTTTATATTGGCAAATTCTTATAAGGTTAGAACAAAATCATAATAAGAGAAGGCAAAGAAGAAAAGAAAATAAGAGAGCTAAGAGAGGTGACGGTAAATCATGTTTAGTGTGTGCATGAATCGACATGCTAATAGTTGTTAGTGAAATCATTAAATATATTGCGTAAACTTTTATCATAATGTTTCTTACCCAGTGACTGTATGTCAAAATGAGATTCATCTCATTAGTTTTATTTGAATTGTAGTAATATTTACAGTATTATTTAAAGAATCTATTTGTATATATAGTTTTAGGCAGCATAGAATGCTTAGCAGGACAATGAACACACTAAAGCTGAAACATATTTGAGTACATATATTCATTTAATAATTTAGAGACAATGGACTGTATTCACACTTAAGTGTAGAATCTACATGTATATTTTTACAATCAGCTAAACTGCACATGCCCAGAACCCAAATATACGCAGGGAAACCCTGGCCGACTGATTCACATACACGGACGTCCAGACTTAGGACTGATACACATATCAACGCGTAACGAATCCCGCATGTGTGTCTAGAGGGGCAAGACTCTTAAAGCAAATGAACAGCACATGCGCTACTAATGTACAGTATGGGTGAGCCAACAGAGCTAGGACTGATTCACAGGTAGGAGCCTTGCGAAAACTAACATACGCCCGGGAAAAGTTAAGGTCGCCCTCGACCACTCGTAAGTTGAAGAACCATATTGTTTGCTGTGAGGACATGCGTCTTCTCTTACTTAGTTCATGTGTGTTTTTAAATTAAACAAATTTTGTGAACAAACATCATTACATTTACTTATATTTACTTATATTTAACTGTATTGGTTGTTTTCCATTTATTTATTTAAATATTAATATTAATATGAAAGTCTCTATATATGTTGGATTATTGTATTTCTAACTTCATGCAGTATCTGGTTATGTTTTTTGAAAATTAATATCATGATTGTTTTTCTTTCAAGTTGTATTTTTAATAATTCATTTTCTTTACATGTACGATCTGTTTTTAGAAATAAACTTTTATTTACTTTTCAAAAGCCTAATCAGTGCGTTTAGTTCTGTATCTTTGAATCATAAGCAATATTAAGCACCTAAACGAACGTGCGACTCACAGCTAAAAGTCTGCATATGCCTAATTGTATGCAGGAAAGATTATGTCCTTACATAGCACTCCTGACACAGGGGAAGGGGTTAACTGGGTTCTTTCTTTTCTCTGAATCGGTTTTGCATATTTTTCGTATATTTAGGTAAATTCGCAATTTCACTCTTAAGTATGAATACGGTCCAATGTCATCATGTAGGGCCTGTTCCAAAGTTTTTGCAATGTGGACACCAGACCTTCTGTTGTGCACATGTCGTATCTGGAGTCCTGACAGTTACAGCTCTGGATAGGTCGTACTGAATCTGAGCACGCTTTTGAAATAGGCCAACAGATGCGCACAGGCAAATAGACTGAGAGGGGTAATGCAGCAGCCTATACAAGTTTCAAAGTTTTTTAAAGAATGATTTTAATTGGTATTATTTTAGTGATGTTAAATTATAATAAAAATTGAAATGTAAATAAACTGAAATATTTTTGTAAGCAATAAAAAAACATTTAAAAGTGAATATTGATATTTAAAAAAAAAAAAAAAATATGTCTAAGCACAATATGCATCAATACGCTGCTATTCATTTATTTATAGTGGTGTAGTGTATGTACAGTGTGGCGTGGATCAAGAGTTGCGCTTTCATGTGTTTTTCATACTGCTCTGTGCAGAATGGGAGCTCTGCGTCCTTTTGCTCCGCGCTGGCGCAACAGTAGTTCCGTAATATTTAAATGAGAAAGGGGCGGTTTAGTGCTGCTGTGAGCGCAAGAAGCAGGTCGCTTCCGCCTAAAATTGCTCAGAGCTGGTGTGAGTGTAAAACAGAGGCGATTTTTATAAAACAAAAAAAAAACAACAAAATGGCCCTATTTTTATTATAAATCGGTCCTACGCAGGTTTTTAAATGTGAATCATTAAACTGAACCATCATTTATTTCTCAGAATTTTTTTACAATAATATTCCTGATCGTGATTTTTTTAAAGTCTGGTCTGTAGCAGATTACTACTTATTCTAGACAGGCATTATATAACACTGGTTTTTATTTATGGCTTTAATATGTTTTAAAGCTTAAAAATAAATAGCTATATATATATATATATATATATATATATATATATATATATATATATATATATATATATATATATATATATATATATATATATATATATATATATATATATATATATATATATATATATATATATATATATATATATATATATATATATATATATATATATATATATATATATATATATATATATATATATATATATATATATATATATATATATATATATATATATATATATATATATATATATATATATATATATATATATATAATAACATGCAACCTGCATAGGCTGCTGCTAGTACACCCCGCGGTCTCTGCATATACACACCCATATGCACGTTACGAACTCTTTTCTGCTTGTTCTATCAAGAGTTGCAGAAGTCTCAGCTCTGAATAGGACAAAGGCAGAGCAGGCAGGGGATTTGTGCACCTGCTGCCTCTGTATCTGGCCCAGTGTGTATTAAAACATATTTTATTTTTAGATTGAACAGTTTCATATTTGTGAGGTGTTCAGGGCTGAGTTATAACTAAGAATAGGGGCTTTTATAGAATGAAATTCTCCTCAGTCTTACACATACACCAGCCCTGACCTGGTGCTGATTTTAGGAAGGGCAGGGAAACAGGGCTGTGGTGGGAGTCTCCGGCACGATGGCTGTATTTAGATAGGGCCGTTCTCTCCCAGCCAGTTCGGAAATAGCAGTGAAATCAATTGCTTCTGCCTCGAAGAGGAAAAGCAATCGATCCCTGGAACACCAAACACAGTGCTCTGAATGGTAAGTATCCCCAACTAATTCCCTAACCCTCCCCTTCTATTACCCTAGCCCTCCCTTCCCCGCAGCCTGACCCTAACCCTCCCTTCCCCACAGCCTAACCCTAATCCTCCCTTCCCCGCAGCCTAACCCTAACCCTCCCTTCCCTGTGGCCTGATCCTAACCCTCCCTTCCCCGCAGCCTAACCCTAACCCTCCCTTCCCTGCAGCCTGACCCTAACCCTCCCTTCCATTGCTCTAACCCTCCCTTCCTCAGGGACTAACCCTAACCCTCCCCCTAATGCTAAAAGTCCCCGGAGATGTCACTCACCTCTCTTGCGGTGGGTGTGGCGGCACTTCCGAAAATGAATGAGTGAGTATGTCGATCTGCTCACCCATTCTGAAAAAAAAAAATCTAGAAATTGCTGCCTATTCAAAATCTAGACAGCCGAAAAAAACTTTGTCTGCATATATATTTACTTATAAACAGGTTTTTATATAGCGCTTTACAGAGAATATTTCACATTCCTATTAGTCCCTGCCTCATTGGAGCTAAGGACTAAGGTCCCTAACACATACACACATAGTAGGGTTACTTTATTCAGAAGCCAATTAACCTACCAGCATGTGTGGGAGGAAACCGGAGCACCCGGAGAAAACCCATGCAGACATGGGGAGAATATACAAACTCCACACAGATAGGGCCTTGTCCGGGAATCAAACTCATGACCTCAGCGCTGTGAGACACAATGCTACTCAATGAGTCACCGTATATACATACTAGTATATTCTTTAACAATTACCTTGGGAATCATGGTCTACAATTGCTTTAAAGGCTCCTGGGCTATACAACAAGGAGCTAATCCCTGGTAATAGACTATAAAGTCAAACTTCATCAAGTGATGGTTGTAAAATTGTTAAACAAGTTTTGTAATACTAAAATTCCCAAACTAGACGGGTTCATTGCACTTCCTCTTAGAAAAGCAGATTTTTCGTTCCCCTTTTAGACATTTTCTGCTGCCTTTATAATTTTTCCCCCTTCTTTATCGAGTTGTACATGTGTTATGTGTGACTCGAGGTTCATGTATAATACGCTGCAGAATCTGCTTTTTGTCTGTTCGTTGTTAATGTTTTTTCTAAGTACCAATCTTAATTTAAAAAAAAAAAGAAAAAATCTGCATACATTTTTCACTGCGCTTTCTTTCCCTGAAATCAAGCATTTTGACCAACATGGAAAGCAGATGATGTAAGTAAATATTGCGTGATATAGAGTAACTAACGCAGAGACAAACAAAATGATTTAATTAAAGAGGCCACAGGCCTGACATAGTTTTCTTTTTAAGAGCTTTTGCAAAAAACAGAGAGGAGTTCTAATAGAAATATGTGACTCAACTGTCATCCAAAACTTTTTTTCAGTCCGATACATTTCGACACACTGGGAAGCAACAACAAATGGAATGTAAGTGTGTAACTGGTTACTTCTTCAACAGCTTTTAAAAGACATAACAATGAGACCACAATAAAGGTTTGGGTAAAAATGTTCTTTCAATTGGCAGAGCTTATTCCCGCATACATTAAACTGTATCCACTGTCTGCCACTGTTTGTAGGCTTTGTTATGATTAAAACAAAAATTGTTAGCTACTGTGGTTTTTTTTGTTCTAGCAGTCATTTGGGGCCTGAATTAAAAGGTGAAAAATGTTCAAATTAAGGCACAAAAATTGGATGGGTAAAGTAATTTGGGAGGGAAGGGAAGTAAGATCTAGAGTAGAGAAGGACCTCACACAAGATAGCCAGGAAGTGCACGATTGAAATGTCTAGCTATAAAGCCATATTTAGACATGGAGTATGATGGGGTGTAGTGTGTTCCCATGACATTCTAAGTGCTGAGAGTTAACCTGCTGTTACTAAAGTGCTCTTCTGGAGGATAGTGCTGGGAAACAGTGGGGAGAGAGCGTTACTTTTGAAACATGCTGCATTACGCCTCTCAGCCTATACACATCTGCTTGTTTCAAAAGCGTGTTCATTTTAAGTACGACCTATCCAGAGTTGCTAATAAATATTTGAACAACTTTACATGAGGACTTCAATGTGTTTCTTTTGCTTTTCTGATTTACATTTTATATTAAAGCTTTATTTTACATTTGTTTTGTTACTGTTTTATGTCAATGTCCCATCTATTCCAGTAGATTAACGCAGCAGAATCTGGCTGGGCTTGTGTGCATCTGACTGACTATCTTAAGGTGCATACACACTATACAATTATCTGGCAGATATCTGAAAGATCCGGCTGTTGGAATGAAAATGTGGTAATGAATGAGAGCAACTGACAATACTATTTGCTCTCATCCACTACCAGATTTCCATTCCAACAGCCAGATCTTTCAGATATCTGGCCGATAATTGTATAGTGTGTATGCACCTTTAGGCCGACTAGGGTTGTCGACTTTTAAAAGCCATAGATGCATGCAAGGGCTGGGGCTTAACAGTGTGATTTATGCAAATTGCGTCAATAAGCCCCACCCCTTGTCTATCAATTACCATTTTCGTGGTTTCATAGGGATGGGGGTGGGGCTAGATGACGCAATTTGCAAGTAAACTAGTGTTGCCAGGCAGGGGGGGCAGGACTTGAGGTCGTGGTTTCCATGAAACCCTTGCGGCAGATTTGCCAGCTCTCCCGGGATACTGAGAGAACTGCCCAAATTTCGGGAGTCTCCCGGACATTCTGGGAGAGTCGGCAACTATGAACTAGACCCTCATAGAAAAATATAACATTTGCCTTTCAAACGGCAAGGAAGATTTTTGTTTGTTACTTTGTGGAACAATAAACATATAATAAAATATCTCTGGGGCTGATTGACATATGTAGAGAATGTGCCTCAAAATCGTTTCCAAAATAAGTTTAAAGAAAAAAAAATCCAAGAGCAATAGGAAAGTTTTCCTTATTCTAATACTATCTTTTTCTTACAACCTAACCTTAACCCTCTTAACTCTAACTATCCCTGGGAACAGGTACCTTGTCAAAATAAGAACATTTAACATTGTACCCAATGGGATAGGCAGAAAAATATGAAGGGGGCGCCATCCAGTAGAGTTACAGCAGGGGGAGGGGGGGGAATGCCGGTAGAGCATTGAACAGAGACAGTGCCTGGCTGAACCAGTCAACAAATCAGTGCAAGCCCATTTCCCAATAAATGGGCTGTGCCTCCCCTCCGTATGCTAAAGTGGGCGGAGGAAGCATGCTAATTGTACAGTGTGGGAGGGGGCTCATACGGACCGCTGATCCGCACGCTTAACTTTAGGCAGGCTTATAGCAGCGTATGGCCATCAAGCGTGCATGAGAGAGGGGAGTGCCAGGTGGCGCTCACTCCCCCCTCTCTTTCTGTCAGGCAGATGTATGGAAAGCGTGCAGGACTCCGGATCCAGTCTTATATCTGACTAGAGCATGGTAAAAGAGCAGCCCAATCATTTTTATAGGTGTGCACTTAATTAAGTCTTTTGGCAAGGAACTCTCTCTGAAAATGCGCCCTCCCTGTTCCGGTTTGCACTGCAGAGCGATCGTTCTGCGGCTCATGAATATTCCTTTGTATTTTTGTAAAACACTATAATCTATGTGCAGGAAATGTAGTCACCCACAGATAGACTTCTTCTGGTCTACTAGAGAGGTGAACTTTGCATTATCTCTCTCCAAACATGATAGAAGATAAAGACTGTGTCACATACTTCATCACTGCCATACATGTCTACTCAAACAAACACTGTTTGCTTTTGGCAGAAAGGATTATAATTTAGTAAGTGTTGTATTCAGTATGTGCCAGATTCCCTCTTAAATCTATCTCTAGCTGATAAGGCTGAACAGAAGACAGCACAGAAGTAGAATTTATCCTCTTTAATATTTTGTTTTGTGAGGAACTGAATACCCATGTGTGGTAAAAAGACTAGTATTTTCTTGTATTACAGCCAGTTATTATGAAGATATCACTTTTATATGAAAGTATTGTCCAACAAGGATTATATTCCTGAAGAACAATATACTTAAATAACAAATTCAATTAACAATTATAAACACGTCTTCTACATTCTTTTATTGTTCAACTGTGGTTCAACTGCAGTTCAAGAAAATAAACAGGTTTACTCAGGGCTGGAGCTAGGTCTGTGGACACCCCAAAACTTAAGCCTATCCCCCTTCCTCTGGCCACCCTTAGTGTTGTGTACTGCTTCAAAGGCTCAGGTGATCAAATGAGCTATGTCTCCTGCATAGTACAGCCCCTAACAGCTGACTGACTAAACATTAAGATTAAGTGCCAGTGCAGGGGATCAGCTGAGCCTTCTAAACATCCAAAATGCCGCTGTTCAGCCATTATTTGCAGGGGCACCCACTTATACTGCTTAGCCAATCATCTGTCAGGGACATGACAATTGAGAGGCAAAAAAGGACATGTAAGCACCTCTGCAGGGGACTGGATGAGTGGCCACTTGTTTGTTCAAAAATGGCCACCAGCGTCAACAGCCCTGACATTTTCTAGTATGGAATAGGAAAGTGAGAACTAGAATCTGATCGGTTGCTTTGGGCAACATCTCCACTTTTCCATTCCCGAAGCTTAGTGAATTCTGTTTCAAAATGTGTTAGTGAATTTGCCATCACCACCTAATGTGGTATGGAATGCTTGCTTAAAAACAAAGAACCATTTTCTAAGTTAACCACGAAAGTAACTTACACAAACAAAACCCCATTACAGAAACACAGGCACACTATGGATACAATATATTCATATAACACTGAAAATACACATACACGAGAGCGATTACCGAAAATAGTATGAAATCCCCGAAAAACGTAATGATTTTTCCACTAGTCCCAAGAGATATCAGCGCCATACACTACACTATTCTCAGCCCATAATCGTCAGAAAATCTTCATGTCATGTGCTAACATCACCAGCATTTTATCAGCAAAGATGTCACGATTATCCCCAAACACTGCGATTTTACATTTATCACCTGCTTTGGTCTGATTTACATCAAACATGTCAAAAGATCAAATAATCGCCCAAATGGGTTCTTGGACGATTATTGGATGATCAACGAAAAAAATCTATACCAGACACTTGAATGATAATTCGGCTGATAACACTATAATTGCAAGAACAGGCAGATAATCGCTCTAGTATATGGCCATCTTAAGCTGTATACTAGTGGTACATTAACTAGGTCAATAATGAATAAAAATGATTAATTCAAAAAATTTAAATATGTAAATAAAACATTATTAAACTGTGAAGATGTACTGTCAGAGAAATATAAAATATAGAAAGTGAAAAAAGAATATGGAAAATATTGAAAATGGATTAAAAATCAGTCTTTGTGCTGTGTAAGTCCTCTAAACCCTATATTTAATATTTCGCTGACAGTACACCTTCCAAGTCTTATATAAGGTTTTTATGCATATTTAATCAAATTAATTATTTTAATTCATTCCTAATCTAGTTTTTCCCCTCCACTCCAGTGTGTGGAATGGATTTATGTGGCCAGGACCCTGCCTTAAGTATTCTACACGCATCTAGGCATGCATCTCATGCAGCTGCGTTCCGGTGCAGGAATATTGGCACTGTGCATGTGCACAATGGGAGCAATGCACAGAAAAGCAGATGGAAAGAAGCTAATCCGCCTGTGTCCATTTCTGTGTACTCTGCTCTAGTAGAACAGGGGGTTCCACTACACTGAAATGAGAAACGGGGCGGTTGAGTGCAGGCTGGATTCCCAGCATTTCCACCTAAGATTTTGTACCAGCTCAGGACTGCTGCAAGCATAAGACACAGGAGAGTTCCCTTAATGATATTTCCCTTTTCTATATGTCCAAACACACTACATATTTAACTAATGATAATTGTTCACCCGATGAAGGAGTGTTTTGAATGATATTGTGCAAGTGTATACGCTGTAATGATCATGTCTGATCGTTGCAAAGTACACAAAATCATTTGATCACGTTTTAAAAAGTTTAATTTTAACGATCAAACCATTCAATACTGAAGGCTCAACCGAAAATTATGTGTAGGCTTACTGGTGATTAAAGTGATCTATAACGTCGTCCATCGTTTTAAAACTTGTCGTGTGTATAGGGCTTTAGTTATAACACAACCCCACGCACTTTACAAATATATTATATTGTTAAATTTAAGAATCAATGATGTTTTAAAACACACGCTGGTCATACACTATAATAGACAAACATTTATTTTCTCCAGAATAGCAGTGTATTGCCACACATTTTGCTGAGGGATTTTTTTTTTTTGTGCAAATACATTTTTAAGGGTTTTTATTATATATATATAACACATACAAAACAGTAACAGCAATTTTAAATATCAATTGTAAAAAAAAATAATGAAAACATATTTTGAAACATGCTCCTATCTTTCGCTATCTGCCTGTACTCATCCGTGTGCGTTTTTCAAAAACTGCTTATTTTCAGTACGACCTTTCCAGAGTTGTTACTGTTGGATCTCTGGTTAGGGCACATTGGTCTCTGCTGTGCTTTCCTGGTTACTGGTTAGGGTTAGGATTAGGGTTAGGGTCAGGATTACTGTAATGCCGAATAAACATGTCGCCATTACACTCGTCAATTAGGCAGTTGTGGCGGTAACGACTCTAATTGAAAATTGCCAATCAATGAACGCTGCTAGCATTCGGGGGCCAGAGTGTGAACTATCGGAAATCAGATCATCAGACCGGCAAACTTCACTCACCAAATGCACTGTGCAGTGGGAACTATGGTAATAAGGAATATTGGACGGAACATTGTAGAGATTACGGTTTGCACATTATTAGTGCCGGAAGAATGAACTTTGTTTACACCAGCATTAATCAAACCGCGGCACTCCATCTGTCACCTCCTTCTCCGTGTCATCACATGACTTGCTGAGTGGTCAATGGCACTTAAATTTGGTTCTGATTCATTGTAGCAGTACCCATAATGCACATTCTAAATATCAAATGTCCAGACACAAATGGCAGTCTCAGTTTCAAAGCAGACATTGAGACCTGAAATTATTAATTTTTTATGGCTTGTAATCAGAAAGTGAATCGCTACAGGAACTGCCAATCCTATAAATAGACATTTCCACCAAAGTTCAAATAGCCAACTATCTTGAATGTTAATTATACTGTTCTTTTGGAATACTGCACTGGAAATATGTTTTTTTTTCTTATTTAATTTAAGAAACGTCTTCAAAATGCTATAAAATATTTGTACTGGCATAGACATGGATTTGAAATACTCAATAGTTGGCAGTAGAAATACATTTGTGCAGATTTAGGATGATTAAAAGTAAGCCTGTATGGTTAAACTGCATTCAAGTATTGTGCTGAAGAAGAATCAAGGTACCAAGTGCGATTAAGCAACCAGATGTCGAAATGAATTTGTGGATTGTCCCAGTATCAATTCAGTTATTTTCACACTTGGGCATTGTACTTAAATAGGAATATGTGATGTTTTACTCAAGTACATTTAATAAATGACAAAGCTCATTACTATTTATATTTTGCTTGAACTTAGTTACTCCTGGGCTAAACCATGGTGATTGAAGGGGAGTCATATTTAATCTGTTGCAAACAGTATTAGAGATGAGAGGTGATAAATAACAGTGTGATAGTAACGC
>WWET01000100.1:960561-974800 GCA_011038615.1 Limnodynastes dumerilii
TGTTTGCAACAGATGAAATATGACTCCCCTGCAATCACCATGGTTTAGCCCAAGAGTAACTTTCCTCTCTTATTTTCAATCTCTGAATCAGGTCCAATATTTGTATACGAAAGTAATTCCTGAGCAAAATGTCTAGCAATACGCTTCTATTTTGGCAAAAAAAAAAGGGTCAGTATAGTGTAGTATATGTAAAGTGTGTTTTAAAGCATAGTAGACTCTTAAATTTCATTGCTTTGAAAAATTCCTGGGAGTGGGATGAAACGCGTAAGCTAGAAATTATTATTGCTGCTATTCTGTAGCTGCTATTTACACCAATATTCATTCGGATCACAGATCTTGCTGCACTATTGCATTTTATCTCGGATGCTGATGATACTCGAAGTATTGGACGTCTAACTGTTTACATGCTGTGACCGGAGGTGGACACTAGGTGACACTCGCTGACCCGCCGGATTCTGGTGGCTGGGAGGAGAACTTTTCCATTGTGGATTCCATCTGCTAACTGCCCCCAGCCATAAGTACCACTGTGGACTGTTCGATAATTAGGTGGAGGACACATTTGTAGCAGTATTGTTCCTGCTAATTCCCTCCAACCGGATTCGCTTATGTGAGACCGGCGATTTACATTACACCGCAGCATACTCTTATCTACATTACGGCATTGTGTTGCCCCAGCTTCAATTGTGATCCGTGACACTGAGTTACATTGTTTTTCAGTGGTAAGAACATTTCTACATTTATGTTCCATTTAATTAACATCTTTAGAGATCTCTTTTTCAATTGGCTGTGGTAATTCATTTATATCTCCCATCATATTGAACTTTATGGTCTGCACATTCCTTTCTTTTGTGCTTTATTACATTCTTAAATATAACAGTTTAATATCTGTAAGGTGTGTTTTAACGAATGATATGGCCATTTCATGAATGAAAATCTCCTCTGTCTTACGTTGTCACCTCCCCTTAGCTGATGCAACATTTTTGGAGGAAGTGCCGGGAATCTGGCCTAATATTGTCCTCGCAACAGCAGTATACTGCCCCTTTCTCATTTAAATATACCAGCACAGAGCATACGTACCAGACCACAGGCGGATTGGCAGTTTTGCTTCCGTCTTTCTATGCTCACTCGTTCTGCACATGAACACTGCAAAATCCAGCTGCACTTACACCTAAGTGTAAACACAGCTCTGGATCAGCTCCACAATGATTTGTAAAAGGGCAGCTAAGATCAATGGGCTAGATACAGACCCCTGCTTGCTTTATGAACCATACAAATGGTAGAGGGGAATGAACGCCCCCGGCACTATCCGTTAACTACCTGACGGACACAGATCAATTCAAAGCTGGCCTTCCTTGCTCTGACCCTGATCCGTGGGGATACGGCATGCATAACTGAAGGGTCGGCCCTTTCATTGCACCTGCAAAGGTACGGAATCGAGTTTCATGCGTTAGCAGATATGCCTAAGTAACATCTAGTGCGCACATGCCCCAATGTTACTTGTCAGGGGACTTATGCAAATGCCCGGATACACAATTAAGGACAGATTCTACATGTTAGCCTCCACAACGAAATTTGACACCCTATATTCTATTCCTTGCTTGTATGGGCCTTCCACATCCGGGGCCCTACCTTAGGCTGAATGCAGGATCATTAATATGGGCTTGGAAACACCATTACTGTACGATTCTCATCCTGACACCCTCTGACCATGCGTATCTTGTACGCATGGTGAATGAGCCTCCCCGCCTTCGGAATGTGACTTCTACATAGGAATGCAGCATCTGTCGTCTGTGTTGCGATGCATAAGTCACGGCACTGCACATGTGCAGTAGGGACGGGCAGAAGATTTATGCATGCAGCGTGTGTACCGCAGCTGTTTATTAATTCTGGATTTAATCATTAATATTTAAAGAAAAAATCTGCTAACTGAGGTGATCTTATCTTTTTCTAATGAGATATTTGTATTGTGCTTTTCTTGTAGGTAGATTCATCAGCAAAAGGAAAAGCTGTTTTTAAAAACAAAAAAAAAGAAATCAACTTTTTTTTCAAGGTATCCTGTTCAACATAAGATTAATTTGGAACGACATAATATTCTCAAAATGTACATTAATTACAATATAACCAGTAACATGTCAATAAACAGGACAGATTTTCAACTGAAGCATGTCTGGTATGTTTTTTACTGCAGCACTTGAAGGGAATAATGTTACAAGGATGTTTTCATAATAAACAGTATTTTATTTTTTCTTAGCAAGAAAAAAAGTTATGGAAACTTATGCACAGAAAAGTTGGTTTGACATCTAAACACAGATGTCTTTAAACTAAGTAAAAGGCAGTGACAACACAACACACATTATGCTAATTAGAACAAGCCAGAAAGCTGGTCGGTTTTCAATTAACTAGTTCCTTTCATTGGGAGCCAACTTTGGGCTTTTATTGTGTCAAACGTACAGACATTATCTTAGGCTGTACATGAGCGCAGGAACAAATGTGTAGACATCCACAACCTGTTCTGCTTATACAATCTGATAATTATCTAATCAGAAATTCATAAAATCTGTTTCATTTTAACTTAAAGAATAATTTAAATTAATTTTGGGAAGATGTTTCCTACAGGGATTGTTCTGTACTCAGAGATGCGGTATGTGTTGCCATGTGTATTAAGACTATTAAAACACAAGATATAAGCATTCTTATATAATGCATGGTAAGTATATGCAATGGTCAGTCTGCTCATATATCTTTTCTTTCATTTTAGTGCGGAAAAAAACAGTTCCATACGTTTCCATACGAGTTCCGATGCGTAACTGGTGCAGGCATGCACTGTATCAGCACACAGACGGACTGGCGCATGCTGAGTGCATCAGTCAGCTGTCATTATTATGTCTAGATCCAGCCCATTGTGTGTCACATATCATGAATTCATATATCATGCTCCCAATAATATATAATGAAGGATTAACAAACAATTATGACTATTTGGTATTCAGAAAATAACAAGGTATTTCTACTTATAATGGGCAACATGGTGGCTCAGTGAGTAGCACTTGTGTCTCACAACACTGAGGTTATAAGTTTGCTTCCCGGACAAGGCCTTTGCATGTTCTCCCCGTGTCTGTGTGGGTTGCTCCGGCTTCCTCCCACTCTACAAAAACACGCTGGTAGGGTAATTGGCTACTGAATAAAGTAACCCTAGTCTGTGTTAGGGAACTTAGAATGTAGCTCCAATGGGGCAGGACTGCTGTGAGTGTGAAATATTCTGTAAAGCGTTACGTAATCTGATAGCACTATATAAAAACCTGTAAATAAATCAAATAAATAGTTAGAGGTGTTACTTGCTGGAGAGGATACGGATGGAAAATCACCCTGCATGACGTATAGTGGGTCTGTCATAATATAATGCTTTAGCAGAAATCCACTCTTTATTAACTGAATAAAAGATGTGTAAATACCAGAATCTCTTTTTCTATTTACTTATGACTGATCCCCATGACCCCTAAACAGAGTCACTTATTACTTATATACTTCTTATATTCATCTTGTAGTTTAACTTTATTGTCATTTTAAATACTGACATTTATTCTCTGAACAATATTTTTTTTTACGTTCGTATGATGTTTCATATTATATACGGCCTGTTTTATATCAATACTTACGGCAATCAAAAGCTCTGTTTGAAATCATTTTATGCGATTTTAATTATTTCATAATCACAGTATGTGTCAGAGCAAAAATAATATTTTTGAAATAGATAGTTAAGATCTCTGACTGTATATTTACGCTAAAATAACATATTTTCAACTTCAGGGAAATTTTGGCAGACCGCGCAAACAAAGCAAAAAGCAACATATTTCGGTATGAACCTCCACTATTATAAAATAATACTGGACAATAAAACACAAAATAAAAATAAGCAGCAGTAAATTGCATAAAGGAGATCTGTGGAGATTATGTAAAGTAAGCATTTAACACAAAAATGACAATATACATTTAATAGTCTGAAAGCATACCAGTAAAAAGTCTACTCACAGGATGCTCTGCTCGTGTTCTCCTCTGATCCTTCACACCAGCTTCCAGTGCTATGTCTTCTAAGCCCAGGCTTATCTTATGCTGGAGATAATCACCAGTTTTACTCATTGTCCTGTAAAAAACACCATGGGTTAGATTTACCAAACTGCGGAAAAAGAAAAATGGAGATGTTACCCACAGCAACCAATCAGATTATAGCTAATATTCTTTAGTGTGTAATAGGAAAGTGAGAGCTAGAATCTTATTGGTTGCTATGGGCAACATCTCCACTATTCCTTTCCTGCAGTTTAGTAAATCTAGCCCCATAAGTCACCTGACTGAGAGCTTGGCAGAATTGCACAATGTGGATTGGTTGATTCTTGGAACACAATTTTCTTTTCTCTTTCATGCATGTCATCTATCCATGATCAACTGTGTATGTTTGTGTCATGTATATCGTATGTTATGACACTCGGGGCTCCGTTGTTTTCACTTGAGAATGAAAAAATCAGCCTCCGCACTCCTGATCACCGGCCCACTCTAATGAATGCAGGATGACTGACACTATATTTATAATTAGATTTACGCAGATTTTAACAATCCACACCGATACTTTATATAATGTCATCTCAGGATGGCGTTGGTATAAGTATTCCAGTGATCTCCCCATATACCCCCCTTTTCCTCCCCCTAATAGCTGTTATTAGGGGGAGGAAAGGGGACTTCCGAACTCTATTCAGCTCTCCGGTACCTGCTCCTGCTCCCCCCTGACTACCGGTATCGTAACAATGTATAGGTAGATCATTGGAATACACAAATTGTGTGTGCATTAATAAATTACCTTAAATTTTGTTTTAAAAATAAAAAAATAATAATTCTATACATTTAAATGGAAAAATATAAAAGTAAAGAAAGCGTCACACTCACCTGTCCGGCATCTTTCTCTGAAGTCCGGCCGCATGCACAATGGGGTAGATCCCAAAAGTTAAGTACATTGGGCCGGATCCAGAACTATGTCCGTCTTCCATAGACGGACGTAATTCAATGAACAATAGTTATTGCGCATGCATAGTAGCTATTGTACGTAATCTGCGTATCGTTTTGATACGTAGATTGCGTATATGCGGTCGAAACGATACGCAGATTACGTACAACAGCTACTACGCATGCGCAGTAACTATTGTTCATTGGATTACGTCCGTCTATGGAAGACGGACGTAGTTCTGGATCCGGCCCCAATGTACTTAACTTTTGGGACTTAAAAATGCTCAATTTGGCCACAGCACATGTGCTGGGACTTAATCCCCGATCGAAGACGAACGTCTCCAGCAAAAGTCCCGCAGACCATCGCAGGACCTCGCCGGAGGTGTAAGTATTAGTAAATAGTGAGGCGCAGTGAGCCTGGATGCTATCATTAGCGCTCGCTGCTCGTATGATAAATGGATCCCTTGGTTTCAATTGTGCATAGCCACAAAGAAGCTAATGATAGTTACTGTATAGGAAGATTTCAGTTCAAGGCTACCTCTTAGTTTATTCACAGCTACATGCTGTGCATGCTCCAATTCAATATTCCCCTAAACTTTATGTACTGTATTATGCTTCATTTATTGCAGTTTGAATGTACTGTACCATGTATTGCCTATTTCCCCAATTTTTATACTGTGCTATATTATGACACTGTGGAATGATGCCATAGCAATAATGTCTTGGCATTTGTAGATTTTTAGCTGCCTTTTCAGTCCTAGAACAGCTGTGGCTTTTTATAGACAGTCAGGAATCCAGTTATATACATGCAGTCAGCTGACCTGATTAAGCGCCTCTATTTGGCTGTCTTTATTAGGCAGGCCGTACCATTACTGCCTGCTGGATTTAGCATTTTATCTATGTGAGTTCACTGAGGATGCTTGACTGGTTGTCCTGTGTGGTTCCACTGAATTCTCATTTGAACACTAAACTTATTTTACTATCAACATTTATATCTGAAAAGGTCAATGTTTGGTTTAATGACATATTATCTTTAATCATCTGTCAACAGTGGCAAAGAAGGGAATATAACGTCATCTCCACATCCATTTTGTTTCTACAACTACTGCTTTGGGCATACTTGCCAACTTATTTTTATGTTCCCTCCATGAGATCCTATAGTGTAGAGCCTCCACTGTTAAACATTGTTATCAATCACAGCAGTGAGCAATGGGGTTGAGCTTGAGGACACAATTTACATCAACAAGTCCAGGATCACTGGCTAAATTTTGGTGGTCTTCCAGACATACCAGGAGACTTAGCAATTTTGTCCTTTTGTCCCAGACTGAGGGAGAGACGGGTATCGGCCGATATTTACCCCAACTCTCCAGCAGTAGGTACCGGTGGTAGGAGACAGACGCTGTCACAAGTCTCCTACCGCCAATACCTGCTGCTTGAGAGCTGTGCCAGTCTGCATATCAGAGGTTTGCTGCACATCGGCCGGCTGTGACTCACAACTGCAGGTCTGCGGATCTCCACCTTTATGCGACATCAAAAATAAAAATTGATATCAGTATTAAGCAAAATGTGCAGCAATGTGCTGCTTTTCTATTTGCTATCTGCAGCACTAAACTGCCTATGACAGTTTATATATATTATTTTAATATAGTGGAACTCCCCCTTCCACTAGCACAAAGCACACAGAAGTGAACACAGGCGGATCCCCTCTATACATAGAGTTCAACAGCAGGTTTCCTGCTCCCCAAAAAACTGCTCTACAGACACCTACTAAACAATGACTAATACACCAAATACACCTATTCCAATCCGTTTCATAAGTGCTCAATGAAATCTTCAGCTCACTCATCAATGGAAAAGAAAATATATGATTTATCTTCAAGAAGGTAGACTAAGACTAATAATACACAAGAATTTAGGAAAGCCTTAGGCTGCAAGACTAATAATACTTTATAGTTAATATTATTAATTGAGGATTCAGCACTAAACTGTTAGTTACAATTACAAATAAGCAGATTAAAATGACACTTATTTCTGCTGCCACAACTAATATATTAATAGTAGGTCTCTTAAGGCAATTTTATAAATAAATATTACTTCTTATACCTTTAGCATTGTCTTAAATTTTACAAAAGACTGCTGACAATCAGGACAGATTTATTATCTGTATAACTGTTATATTCAATAAGTATATATTAGCATAGAAATACACTTCTTTTATTCAGAAAAAAAGATTAATTAAATCTTAAATGAGCATTTGCAATACTAACTTGTAATATGAATTTGCATTGTCCATTATTAATTGATCTAACTTTAAATTAACTTAAACGGTAAAAAAGCAAAAAGGCAAAAAACCTATTCAAATAGCATTCAGTACAGAAAGCAGGTTGGTTTTGTCTAGAATTCCTGGACAAGTGTGCCATCTAGTGGAGCATCTAGTGGAGCACAGGAAGACTTTCCAATTTTATGGCTTTAGAAATAAAAAAGTTTATAGTGATGTATTTTCCATGTTCAATAAAATGTGTTATTCAATTAGTCACAATTTGCAGTGTTTTAATTTAGGTTCACTGATATTGTTCCTCTTCTTGGGGCTGATTCAGAGATGCACTTACACCTTTTTTTAGGTGGAAGTGTACAGCTCGGCTAAACCATTTTTCAAAGTAAGGTGTTAATGAATTAAAAAAATGTTGCATGCAGGGAAAATACATTACTTTTACACATAGAACTAAAATAATGCATAGTTTTATGTTTATTCTATAAAATAGAGTTGAGCTAAGAAACTAAGCTAAGAAACTTCACCTCCTAATTTTCTTTCTGGTTTTACAATTTCAAGCTGCCTCCCCTTGCAATTCAACATGGTATTGCTCAGGTCTACACTTGCACCTAAAAAAAGGTGGAAGTGCATCTCTGAATCAGCCCCCTTATATGCAATTCATTTGTGATATGTGCTATGTGTGGGGTAAGGTTTCCGTGTTGTGTTATTATTGGGCATTTCTCCCTATACTATAGAGAAAATATATTGGGAAGGTCTCTCTAAAATATGTATATTTGTTATTAAAATAAATTCTTAATTTTATGCAATTTTTTACAATATAATGAGTACTCTTACATAAAAAAAACTGTCATTGCCCTTCGGCATGCTTACCCATTCATTCATTTGGAAATTGCCGCCACAAAGCAGACCCACTGCCCGCATCGGACTGGAGGTGAGTACTAGGATCAGGCTGCAGGAAAGAGAGTCTTAGGGTCAGACTGCAAGTAGGTGAGTCTTAGGGTCAGGCTGGAGGTTTAGGGTTAGGGTAATGGAAGGGGAAGGTTAGGGTAAGAATTAGAAGGGGTGGAGGTAGAGCAATACTCATTGTTTGCTGCTGCCACCTTGTCCAGGGAAAACTGATTGCTTGCATTGGCGAGGCAGAAGCAATCGATTTCCCAGGCACTTTGGAAATGCCTGGAAGAGAACGGCCCTTTTCGCAGAGACCCACACCCATTAATATTGGGCCACATAATCCAGACATCCGTGCATCTGCTTTATAACAACTCCCACAAGTGAAATTCTTAATCTCTCTGTTTCAAGCACAAGGAAACTTTGCAGAAGTACAGATCTGGGACACGCTATGCATTAAGAGGGAACGCCCATTTGCAAACTTAATGATTTTGCAAAAAAACAATATTAGACGACTGCATAGTAATTATTTACATAATGCATGGAGGGAAAGTAACACTTTCATTGTGTAACACACAGCTTATTTCCACTTTCATTAGCACCATACAAATGCTAAGATTCTGATTTTCAGACACCTTAATAAGACAGAAATCGTTATACGTTATTCCAATCCTGCAGCTAACTGAATATATTTATATTTTCCCCTTATGCATTGCAGAAGTTTTGCGTATTAGCAAATTTGCTCAGTTTGAATGCTGTGCCTTAAACTCAGTAACGTAAAATTGCTGGTAAAGCTTCTGTATCTACGTGTACAAGTAGTGCACCATTTGCAAATGTAGAAGCAGAATTAGCACTTATTTGCTTTATACTGTGCCTCAGTGGTTGAAACGGACATTTATAGTTGAAATAATAGATGTGAATGGAGATTTTGAGATATTTAATCAAATCAGGCAAAGAAATATTCCCCCATATACCATCCACTTTGAGGTGTGTGGAGAATGAACAAACAACATAAGTTTAATCTAAAAGGTATATAAAATATTTATTTTGGAGAATGATTAGGTGTGTGTGGGGGGGGGGGCATCTGTAAATACTGAATGGAGTATTAAAGGGAAGGCAGAACATTACTTAGGGTTGCCAGAGATTGGGGGGGCTGCAATGTTGAGGTAAATGTTAAGTAAACTGTCTAAAAATTGTAATTTTTTGGAGATTAACTAACATTTACCTCAACATTGAAACCATAACTAATGTAAATAAAGTATAAAGCAAATAATAAGCGTTAATTCTGCTTCTGCAATATATAAAAATAAGCATAATGTATTTTCATGGTCTACACTTAATAATGCTCAGAAAATCATTAAGACTTCATAATGTTTATCTGATATGGAATGTATATGAAATGGAAAATAAAGGGGAGGGATAGAGGACATGTTACATGTTGAATATGAAGGTCATATTAGAAGGTATGAGGTAAATATTATTTATACTTCAACTAAAATTAATATTTATATACTAATGAATAGAAATATTTATAGAAAGCCAGGATATTCCTATTAAACTTGTTCTGGGTCTTTACCAGTCATTCTCTGGTTGACTACATTCCCCTCACTCTTCCCTCCCGCCTTTTCTTATATAACCGACTCTTTCCTCCATGACGTCTGTCTCCCACCAATCTAGGCACGTCATTGGTCAGGTGCCCAACGCTCCGACCAATGGCACGGCAGCGCAGGAGTCACATGACTACCCAACCGCTTCCCCGCGCAATCACAGCCTGGGCTTCGCAGTCTGTCAGGCGCCGGCCTGCCCCCCTTGCACCTGTCGCCGGTGAGGGCTCGGGATGGCTGAGGAGGAGGAGGCCGCCGGTGGGTGGTGGTGGTGCGGCCCTGGCACGGTCCTCCTGTTCCTCCTCTCCCTTTCGCCTCGGCACGGGTCGTCCAGGCTGCTCGGCCTCCGCCCCGAGGACACGATGAACGGCCGAGTGTCCCTGGAAGGGGGCGCTCTCAAAGCGGCCGAGGGGACCCGCTTCACCCTGCGCCTGTACTTCCAGCCCCCGCTCCCGGCCCAGCAGCTGCAGCAGCACCCACAACAGCAGCCGCTCTCCAACGACTCTAGCGCCCCCCGGCTGGTGTTCATCGAGGAGCCGCGGCCGGGACGTGCCCAGGCCGATCCCTCACCCCACCCACTTTACAGAACTAACCCCCAGCATAGCCCCTCCCCCCTCTTACCTTAAAAACTATGCGTGGTCTTTAAAGACCGCACGTAGCTAATATCCGGAAGGAACCCACTTGAGCAGACTACGACCTGGTGAAGGAGGAGCTGAACATCATCCAGGGCGCCCTGGAGCTCCGCACCAAGGTGGTGGAGGACGTGCTCACCCGCCTGGGCGACTGCTTCATGCTGCGCTCCGACGCCGTGCTGGACTTCAGCACCGTCTCCGAGATCCTGCGCAGCGGCTACACCCGCATCCCGGTCTACGAGGGCGAAGACCGGGCCAACATCGTGGACATCCTCTTCGTCAAGGACCTGGCCTTCGTGGACCCGGATGATTGCACCCCGCTGCAGACCGTCACCCGCTTCTACCACCGCCCGCTGCACTGCGTCTTCAACGACACCCGGCTGGACGCCGTGCTGGAGGAGTTCAAAAAGGGTGAGAGCGCCCGGAGGCATCCCCGTAGCCTCATCCTGCTACCATCAGCACCGGGCTCATGCATGTGCCTCCCCGCTGCCCGGCTCCATCAGCAGTAGCAAGCCGCCGATGGTTAGCACCGAGCTTGTGTGATGCTTTCATCCACTCTCCCATCCCCTCCTCTGTATCCTTATCCAGCATCCTTCCCAGCATCCCTATTCACCTTACTGCTCATTAATGTGCAGGGAACTGATGCACTCTCCCATCCCCTCCTCTGTATCCATATCCTTATCCTGCATCCTTCCCAGCTTCCCTATTTATTCCCCTTACTGCTCATTAATGTGCAGGGAACTGATTCACTCTCACATTCCCTCATCCCCATCCTGCGTCCTCTTCACAGCCTCCCTTATGATACTATTTATTGCTCCTTAGTGTACAGCACATATATGTATCTGATGCACTCTCTCATTACCTCACTCTATCTAACTGCTTATTATCCTGCCTCCCCAGCCCAGCTATTTCTCATTATTGCTCCTTAGTGTACAGCACATATGTGTATCTAATGCACTCTCCCATCCCCTCACTCTATCCCACTCCTTATCCAGCATCATCTTCACAGCCTCCATAATGATATTATTTATTGCTCCTTGGTGTTACAGCACATATATGTATCTGATGCACTCTCCCATCCCCTCATCTGTATCCTTATCCTGCATCCTTCCCAGCATCCCTATTTATTCACCTTACTGCTCATTAATGTGCAGGGAACTGATGCACTCTCACATTCCCTCATCCCCATCCTGCGTCCTCTTCACAGCCTCCCTAATGATACTATTTATTGCTCCTTAGTGTACAGCACATATATGTATCTGATGCACTCTCTCATTCCCTCACTCTATCTAACTGCTTATTATCCTGCCTCCCCAGCCTAGCTATTTCTCATTATTGCTCCTTAGTGTACAGCACATATGTGTATCTAATGCACTCTCCCATCCCCTCACTCTATCCCACTCCTTATCCAGCATCATCTTCACAGCCTCCATAATGATATTATTTATTGCTCCTTGGTGTTACAGCACATATATGTATCTGATGCACTCTCCCATCCCCTCATCTGTATCCTTATCCTGCATCCTTCCCAGCATCCCTATTTATTCACCTTATTGCTCTTTAATGTGCAGGGAACTGATGCACTCTCCCATCCCCTCACTCTATCCCACTCCTTATCCAGCATCATCTTCACAGCCTCCATAATGATATTATTTATTGCTCCTTGGTGTTACAGCACATATATGTATCTGATGCACTCTCCCATCCCCTCATCTGTATCCTTATCCTGCATCCTTCCCAGCATCCCTATTTATTCACCTTATTGCTCTTTAATGTGCAGGGAACTGATGCACTCTCCCATCCCCTCACTCTATCCCACTCCTTATCCAGCATCATCTTCACAGCCTCCATAATGATATTATTTATTGCTCCTTGGTGTTACAGCACATATATGTATCTGATGCACTCTCCCATCCCCTCATCTGTATCCTTATCCTGCATCCTTCCCAGCATCCCTATTTATTCACCTTATTGCTCTTTAATGTGCAGGGAACTGATGCACTCTCCCATCCCCTCACTCTATCCCACTCCTTATCCAGCATCTTCCCAGCCCAGCTATTTCTCATTATTGCTCTTTAACGGGCAGGTAACTGATGCACCAGAGCTGCATGAACCAGTGCTTTCACCTTCATTTGCCATTATTACTCCCAATTTTCTAAATCACTAATGCAATGATGGACAACAGAAGGTCATATCCTTTGTATTGATGTCATGTCTGTTATAGCGTGTAACAATGTGTCTTTCTGATGAAATGTTATTGATTATTTGGACTTATCACCAACATTCCTGTGAATGCTGTCCCCTGACGTTCCTGGGAATGCCGTCCCCTGACGTTCCTGGGAATGCCGTCCCCTGACGTTCAATGCCGTCCCCTGACGTTCCTGGGAATGCCGTCCCCTGACGTTCCTGGGAATGCCGTCCCCCTGACGTTCCTGGGAATGCCGTCCCCTGACATGTATTTGTTTTCCTGTGTGTAAGTGCATGACAGCATATGAAATGTGCCTGATACTGCATTAAATGTGTATTGTTTTACCTGTATTAGAGAAGTGCATAAATGTGTATTGCTTATAACCACATAAAAGGCATGGTCCCTGCTTTTCCTGTTCTTTCTAGCCTTATCCTTAAAAAATTTCACATGAATGTATTGCTTCATAGAACCCAGTGCAGTGTTCAGAAAAATAATGCTCACGTTTAGATATGTTTGAAATGAATGTGCTGTTACAGGTAATATATATATATTATTGGACATTAGACGGTAGACTTTTCCTTTATTCCCGTGTTCATCTGCGCTAAATCTCGAAGCATCAAGGAGCCTATGCTGAGTGATAAAAGCATGTCCCTTATATTTATTTTCTTATGGTGAGGATGTTCCCCTCCCCCATTCCAATTTCCTTACTGGATAATGAGGTTTCACATTGCTGCCCTTCACATTTGTTGCCTTGATGCAGAAACAGGAAACTTAATTTCATGAATTTGCAGCTTTTTGTGCTTAAAAGAAAAGTTGTAGCTTTATTTCCCACGTCGCATTCCTGTGAGGTTCATGCTACCAGCGGTGGTTTTACAGAGCACATACCTGATGGGGTTGTTCCAAAGACTATCTGCTCACTTCACCATGGCCCAGATCCAGATTTATGCAAAGCGGTTGTTTTTTAGGCCCGCAGAGAGTGGGAAACGGTCTCCATTTGCACAGAACAGATTCCTTTGGCGGGACAAATGGGAAGCTTACATCAGATACGCAATGTGGGAGCGGGAATATATAGTAATCGGACAGTAAGGTCTGGCTTCAGCCGTTATATACAATCTTGATTTCTGCACTGTACCCATTCTATGTAAGGAGGGTGCAGAAACGTTCAGATAGGGCTCAGATGTTGGAAAATCCTTACGAGCAGGGGGAGGGGCCTCCTCTCTCTTGTACGGATTTTCGTATACGCCAGAGCTACGGCGTTGCACTTTTGATGCCGCTGCAATTGGAGATCTTGATCAAGTTTAATGTTGATTTAGTTGTTGATTTGTCACTATTATAAATCTTTAGTAGCAGTTTCAAGTAACACACTAAGGAGAAAAGTAATTGCCAAGCCTAATTTTCCTCTCCATGTACACACAATACAACCTTTATTTCCTTACTTGCTAACAGTTATGTAGGAAATGTGTATATTTTTGATCAATAATTGCTATGTTTCATTCCAAAGACCATAGAGATGAAGGTCTGCTAGACTTATAAAAATCTTTTTAGTATTTTGCTGTCTTTTCAAATATCAGTTACTATGGGCATTATTCACGCCTAAGAGTGCTTTAGGTGCGGACAGATCCACATCACTCCCCCATCCTGCCCCCCCCCCTCTTTTGGCACC
>WWET01000100.1:982713-1007111 GCA_011038615.1 Limnodynastes dumerilii
TGCGCGCAGTGTCCCCCAGATGAGAGGGAGAGAAAACAGGATTTATTGTTACTCACCGTTAAATCTGTTTCTTTTAGATCATCTGGGGGACACTGCACGCCCTCCCTCACGCTCAGTGGTACTTTGGTTCTCTGAATCACATGGTGTTTTATATTCTCTTCTATTCCTTCTCTCCTGGGCTTTGTTATTAAACTGAGGTCCAGAGGGGGTTGTAGAGGGGAGGAGCTTACCTCAATAGTTTTTTTAACTATCAAGTGCCCAGCTCCAGAGCGCCTCTACCAACCCATGGTCGCAGTGTCCCCCAGATGTGGAAAGAGAAAATGGGATTTATTGTTACTCACCGTTAAATCCTTTTCTCTTGGATCATCTGGGGGACACTGCGCGCCCACCTCACGCTCAGTGTTAATGGGGTTCTCTGAATCCTGTGGGGTTTTTTCTTCTCCTCTATTATTTCTCTCCTGGGCTTTGTTATTAAATCTGAACTCCAGAGGGGGTTGTAGAGGGGAGGAGCTTACCTCAATAGTTTTTTAACTATCAAGTGCCCAGCTCCAGAGCGCCTCTACCAACCCATGGTCGCAGTGTCCCCCAGATGTGGAAAGAGAAAATGGGATTTATTGTTACTCACCGTTAAATCCTTTTCTCTTGGATCATCTGGGGGACACTGCGCGCCCACCTCACGCTCAGTGTTAATGGGGTTCTCTGAATCCTGTGGGGTTTTTTCTTCTCCTCTATTATTTCTCTCCTGGGCTTTGTTATTAAATCTGAAGTCCAGAGGGGGTTGGAGAGGGGAGGAGCTTACCTCAATAGTTTTTTAACTATCAAGTGCCCAGCTCCAGAGCGCCTCTACCAACCCATGGTCGCAGTGTCCCCCAGATGATCCAAGAGAAAAGGATTTAACGGTGAGTAACATAAATCCCATTATCTATATGAGATCGGATGACCCCCATGGGCCACTGATTGCCGAGCTCCTATTTTGCAATTCTGATTTGGGTAAAAACGATTTTGTAATTTGTAAGTTATGATTCGCGAATCACTCAGCAGACTTCACCACATCACTCGCTCTGGTTGGTTGCTTGTGCTTAAGTCTGGAAAGCATTTGAATGTTGATTTTGCAGATCTGTAGCACAATAACTTTTGGCCACAAGGTCCATTTACAATATGCTTTAGTGATTATGCCACTGTTAAATTAAATTCAATTGTACTTTACAGTTATCTATTGAGTAGTTAGTTTTTGGTATATATTTACTCAAAAAAACTGACTTTTATTATATGATGATTCTGCAAAGGAGAATATGGGAAAATGCGCCTGATCTTGCTTTAATAATGGCAGGTAATTTCCATATGTCACCCACAGAAATCGCCTGTCAGAATGTACTGCACATGCTCTTACATACAATTCAGTATTCCACACACAGGAGTGCAGGGGGGAGTGCCATGTTCTGATGCGTGTGGAATTTTGGATACCAAAATCCATATGTTATTCTCCGCAGTTAAGGCTAACATACAGATTAAGCCCTTAAATTTGGATCAGGTCCCTTGAGAGCTGAGTGGGAATAGCTGAACGTTGCACAGGTTTCTTACTGATATTACATTTGAGAAGCCGCTCTTTTAAAACATGATCTGTTCTAGCCACACTTGTGTACAACTTTCTGTGTAGAGGTGGAATTTGCACCAAGTGAGGCGATTCCTGTCATACAGAAGGTTCTGAGAACAGCTTTCTCGTTGCAGGAATTGGTGTGTTCTAGAACTCACTAATTGGGTCCAAAGGGGCAGATAATTTAATAAATCGCTTCCTGGTTCTAAATATAAAGGAAAGAAGGAGTAATGATATTTTTAAATGTTTGTGTATGGCTATATATATTTATATTTAGAGTAGTAATAGAATTCTTTTTTTTACAGCTGATAATAAAAAGAAGGAAAGAATCCCCCATCGAGAGAGGAAACATCATGACTTCTCTTTGTTCAAATTGTCAGATAGTGAGATGAAGGTAAAGATTTCCCCTCAGCTTCTGCTGGCCACACATCGATTCATGGCAACAGGTTTGTGAGTCCTTGAAAAAAAGATGGGACTAAAAACGAATGATTGATATATTGGGTAGAGTTATTCAGTTTTGTTAGTAATTCAGCTAATCCCTTAAAAGAAAAGAAAAAATAGAGCACAAATGAAGTTGGTAGGTGAGGGGCTTTAAAATCCCAAAACACGGCTCACTGAAGTAGGAAGATATCCTGCTGACACGTCTACAGTCACCAATCCTCATCCACAGGGTACAATATTGCATTTTTGGGCCTCTGAATTCCACCAAAATCTGGGTTGGTGTTTTAGGGGAAGGGGGCAGTCAGGGTCTTCAAATCTCACTCTAAACAATACAATGGGTTATGGTCAGGTTATTTTAATTATTTTATTGTATGATATTACAGAAATAACTGCAGTGTAAAGGCATGCGGGGGACTTGTAATATTTCATTTAAATCATTTATTCAAAAATGTTGGTTTCAGAGATTGAGCCTTTCAAAGCTCCATTTCTATCCGAGAAAATTCTTCTACGTCTGTTAAAGCATCCAAATGTGATCCAAGAATTGAAGTTTGATGAGAAAAATAAAAGATCTCCCGAACATTATCTTTACCAGCGCAACAGACCAGTGGATTATTTTATTTTAATACTGCAGGTATAAGCTTTATTCATACTAAACCTCTGCTGTCCGTTGTGTTCTTTCTATTGTCCTAAAGAAGTATGAAGGAGATCAAGAAACACTATACTAACCTTTTATTTAGCAAATTTAATTGATCTTCAAACATGATCTTCATATTTTTCACATTTCGTCTAAGAAAAACACTTAAGCTGGTTTACACACGTCACCTCACTTACGCATGCATAGTGCGTAAGTCGGGTGTCTGGGAGGTGTATGCACGTTCCCCACGCGTTTCTCCTATCGTATGGATTAAGTTCCCCTCCGTCCGCAAAATATACATAAGTAGGCGTGGGGGAAGATGTTAATTATACAGTGTGGGCTGGGTCATGTAGTCATGCGCGGATCAGTGGTCAGACAGACCTCTGATCCACACGTTTAAGTTAAGGCAGCCTTATGGCAGTGTCTCTGCCATAAAGTCTGCACAAGAGAGGAGGGTGACGGGGAATGAAAAGAATTGCACGTACAGAAAGCGCGCAAGAGTGTGGCTCTGCTCCTATATAATTATTACCCAATTATCGTGCCTATCACATGATGAGTGTTGGGTTCGATATTTTATTAGTGTGTATGCTTTAGCAATTATGCTTTATTCTTCCAAGTTGTATTGTATCGTTTGATTTTTAAGATTTCCTATTTTACCGATCAACCGTGTCGTTCCAGCTATAAAACCTGTATGCATTCCCAACCATCTGTCCAACAATTTGGCATCTGCTTTCTCTAACAGGGATGCCTTTGTGGGCATGCATATTTACATGTGATGTCATCGTTTGGGCGAGAAAGTCATAGATGTGATGGTGGTAATGGTAATAGTAATGTGATGGTGGTAATAACATGACACTCCCCTCATTCTTACAGATGTTTACTGACTTTCTGCCTCCATGGGGCTACCTTACTCTGTGCGTACTTTGCAAACCCAGCCCTTACTGCCCTATTTAAATGCCTCTCCCCCACCCACTTTTCTTCATTTCCTACTTGTGTAGTAGTGGCACGCCCCTTACGTCTCATTAGGCACAGAGCTGAACTCCGGGCGTAACGGGTTTCTGTGCATAGCATCTGGATCGTGCATGCGCAAATCGCAAAAAAGCTAAGATATGCAACTGTGTGCGTATATTTAGGTACACTTGCAAGAGTGAATCGGTCCCTGGACTTTAAATCTTATTGTTACATTTATTTTATGTTGTGTGTGTGCCCAGCTTTACTTTTACAATCTTGTGTTGATACGTTGTAAACCATTCTGCCTATGGCTTCATTTCCTTCTCTCCCTCCCTCCCCAGGGTAAAGTGGAAGTAGAAGTTGGTAAAGAGGGGTTACGGTTCGAGAATGGAGCATTCACGTTTTATGGAGTGCCGGCTATCCTGACAACCGTTTCCTCTGGTATGTTTGCAACAATTATTTTTTATTTTAAGCCAGTAACAGGTACAAATTCTCACTTTCTACTGATGATACATTAAAAAAAAAAAAAGCAACAAAAAAAAACCATTATGGGACCTTATTAGTCCATTGCATGAATCTTCTAAAACATCTAGATGGAAAATCGTTCCAAAGGCAAGATATGGAAGAGAACCATAGTGATGTTGTATGGGGGAACTCTCTACACTTGTGTGCATCTATCAAAATATTTGTGTAAATAAATATATATATATTTACCTATTCTATCTATTTTTGTTTTTTGTGCCCCAGACAATGATGTACGAAAGGTTGGAAGTCTGGCCGGCTCATCTTTCCTATGTAAGTATAGTTACTAACTTAGAGCTGTGTAACTTACTGCGCACTCGTATAACTCTAAGACGCGCTCCCAAAGCACAAATATTATCCGGTAAAAGGGTCATTGGGATAGAATGTGTGATGGATTGTGGATTAAATACTGTATACCCAATGGAAAGTAAATATTCCCAATGGTAACCTGACAGTTTGGATGATTGTTCAGATGTTTGGATAATTTGCTTTCCAATATCTTCTCCGTACTGGTGATGAAAGTATACCGGACGTCATATGTTTTAATGTACTGCTGTGTATTTGCCTGGTTAAACAAGGACAGGTTAAAGTGTTGTTTCTGTATAAAGTAACCGAGGATTTCATAAATTTCTACTATTTCATTGTTTTGTTTTGTTTGTAGATGTTTGATATTCAGTGTGGTCCAAACATCAATGAAATAACTTTCTTGCAACATAATTTGCTGATCCATTGTTCCTCTCCCTGTTGTGTTTGTGTTTCCTCTGTATAGTCTTCCCTCTTGCCCTCCAGACTCTTCTCACTCTATGTATTTTACTTGCCCTCTTAGTACCCGTGTCTGTATCTCGCACCTTCGCTTTCAGCAGAGGGGAATCCTTGGCTGGCTCCCCAGGTAAACCTGCATGGCTGCGTCTTCAGATCTTATGAACATGGGTTCATTTCATTGATGAATGTAAATATTATATTTTCATGTATTACTGTGTGTTTAACTCGTATATATGCATAAAATGATGCGCTTTATCCTTGCAAGTAAAGGAAAATGGATGTTTGTGTTCTGAATTTTCTTGACTGATAGTTTTTATTTCATGAACAGTTCTATATTTTACAATATTATTGCACTGAAATCTAACAACATTTCTACTGTTTCTGTGCAATAAATTCTCTTTCTTGTCTGTAGCCTCTCTTTCTGTCCGTTTTTCTTCTGATTGCTTTTCCTCCCTCCCCTGCTGTCCATAGTAAACAGATCCCCTTCTCGCTGCAGTGGTTTGAATCGTTCTGAATCCCCAAACAGAGAGCGTAATGACTATGGGGGCAGTACTAACCAGCTAAGCAACAGCAACAACAACCTCTATATACCCGATTATTCTGTGCACATCCTGTGTGATGTCCAGTTCATTAAGGTAACACAACCCATGAATGCTGCTCGACCTGCGATGTATAACACTATACAGGCCAGCATCGAAGTGATACTACTCGCCTACCAGAAACGCATTGCATGATTCCATCTATATTTCAGACCGCATTTACGCAATCTACGTAAGAAAAGATACAAAGATTACGTTAAAAAAATGGCTACGCATGCACAGTAGTAAAAATCGCTAAACACCAGACATATATCTTATACATCCGGTACTATGAATACGGGCCACTGGGAAGCATGTTGCCTAAGCAGTGTTATACAGAGCGGCGTTTCATGCACTCCCCACGATACCCCCCCCTGTGGCCGGCGTAATTACACACTTACGCCGGCTGAAGGCTACCCTAACTTCAGCCGGCGTAAAAGAGTGTAATTACGCCGTCCACAGCATCGTAACATCCCAAACCCGCCCTCTTTGCTTACCTCTCCACACCTTCCCTGCCTAACTACAGCATAGTTACAGCAAGGAATACCCACCTCTCCGTAACTACGCAACAATTAGGGACGTCCGATCCTAAGAAACGGGTTTCCCTGATCTTGCGCATAAGCCCGCCGTAACTGCGGTATGCGTTAGTCTGGATCATGTCCATTGTAACTGAAGGGTCTGCCCCTTCAGCGTAAGTACTGGCGTACTAAACTTCATTACGTACATTATTACTTACACTGTCGGAACATCTGGCGCGCGGATGTTTCGAGACGAGACTTGCGCAAACGACTTGCGTATGTCCCCTGTCTGACTTAGTTCAGGATCCGGCCCATAGTGCAGTTAGAGGGAGGGTGAACAAAGGAATCAAGTAGAGGATAATAGGGATGGAATAGGATTGGTCAGCGGTACTTGGCTTGATTCCATAGTGGGTAACTGGTACACACCAAGAGACGGCTGATATCCACCACTACAGAGCTTTTAGAGTTTTAGTCTGTCCGCTCAAGGGCACATGGAGCTGCACCTTTCACTATGCTGCCACTATATCCACAGGGATGATGCTCCTCATTCATTCAGTGTTTGTGCGCCTCAGACTTTTTGTACAGCTTGGTTTTGTTATAATGAAGATGAGATATATATTTTTGTTAGTGAGTACTGAGGCTGTGTACATTATTCCATATTATATTATAAATGATAGTTTGATCTGAATTGCTACTTACATTACGATGCCCATATCTGCCTTGTTTAAAAAGAAAATTGTGTAGGGGGTTTTCAGCAGAATAAAAAAAATGCTTTTAAATGTTCAGGTTCCAAACAACAAGTATATTATAACAATAAAACAAGCCAAGGTCCCTCTGACCCCCCCCCCCCCGCCTCTTGCCACCACACGTTTTCGCTTCATGACAGACAACGTTTCATACAGTATAGTGACTACAGTATAGATCTGGGCTGGGTGTGGGTCACTGATGAGAATGACCCTTTTTCTAAAGGGCCATTTTTGAGACCCCCATTCCTGAGGACTGAGCTCGTCAGAAACGTCCTGCTCCGTCGCAGACAGGTAATCGCTGCTCTAAATTTACCTAATCCCAACCCTTATACTAATTCTTATTCTAACCCTCCCCTTCCATTACCCTAACCCTCCCTACCCTGCAGCCTAACCCTAAGACTCCCTTCCCCGCAGCCTAACCCTATGACTCTCTACCCTGCAGCCTAACCCTAAGACTCCCTTCCCCACAGCCTAACCCTAAGTCTCTCCTGCTGCCGTCCATACCATCCCTGCAGCTTAATCCTGAGACTCCCCTTCTCCCATCCATACCATCCCCGCAGCCTAACCCTAAGACCACCCTACTAAAATACATCCCCTTCCCTGCACTAACCTGTCCAAACGTTTGGGAAGCGTTGGGTCTGGCAGCGGCTTTTTGAAATGGGGCCATGTTCTAAATTACAGCCGATAATTAGCTGTCTGCTTTGTGTAAATCTAAAATGGGTTTTCGCTGTGGCGAACGGAACCCACCTGGGCCAATAAGTAGCTGTACGTCCCAGCTGGGTAAAGTTTTCTATGTGGGGGTTGGGGAATCTATGTGGAGGATCAGTGTCTACGTGTGTTCCCACAGTGTTGGGATCTGTGTATGAGGGGGAGCCACCACACCTGCCTTAGCTGATAACACTTATCCCTTGGTTTTCGTTTGGGCTGGATTGTTACCTGTCTTCTTCCAGGACCTTTGCTGCCCCCCAAGCCTGAAGCTAAAGCGCCCACCCACATCCCGTCCGTTACAATCTATATCAGAGACACCTAGACGTGGGGGGGGGGGGTCTCCTCCCAGATTTACCCCAGGAATATTTTTTGTCAAGCTTGAGACTGATTCTCAGGCCCATTGTAACTGAAGGGTCTGCCCCTTCAGCGAAAGTACTGACGTACTAAACTTCGTGACGTAAGTTATTACTTACGCTATCGTAACATCTGGCACGCGAATACACAGATGTTACAAGACAGGGGACTTGCGCAAATGACTTGCGTAAGTCCCCTGTCAGACTTAGTTCAGGATCCGGCCCATAGTGCAGTTAGAGGGAGGGTGAACAAAGGAATCAAGTAGAGGATAATAGGGATGGAATAGGATTGGTCAGCGGTACTTGGCTTGATTCCATACTGGGTAACTGGTACACACCAAGAGACGGCTGATATCCACCGCTTTTAGAGAGTTTTAGTCTGTCCGCTCAAGGCCACAAATTGTAATTCTTATTCTAACCCTCCCTTCCCCACAGCCTAACACTAAGACTCCCTTCCCCGCAGCCTGACACTAAGTCTCCCCTTTCTAGGCTCCATCACCTCCCCACAGCCTAACCCTAAGTCTCTCCTCCCGTCCATACCATCCCCGCAGCTTAACCCTAAGACCACCCTACTAAAATACTTCCCCTTCCCTGTACTAACCTGTCCAAACGTTTGGGAAGCGTTGGGTTTGGCAGCGGCTTTTTGAAATGGGGCCATGTTCTAAATTACAGCCGATAATTAGCTCTGCTTTGTGTAAATCTAAAATAGGTTTTCGCAGTGGCGAACGGAACCCACCTGGGCCAATAAGTAGCTGTACGTCCCAGCTGGGTAAAGTTTTGTATGTGGAGGATCGGTGTCTACTTGTGTTCCCACAGTGTTGGGATCTGTGTATGAGGGGGAGCCACCACACCTGCCTTAGCTGATAACACTTATCCCTTGGTTTTCATTTGGGCTGGATTGTTACCTGTCTTCTTCCTGGACCTTTGCTGCCATCCAAGCCTGAAGCTAAAGCACCCACCCACATCCCGTCCGTTACAATCTATATCAGAGACACCTAGACGTGGGGGGGTTGCTCCTCCCAGATTTAACCCAGGAATATTTTTTGTCAAGCTTGAGACTGATTGTTAAGGCACAAGATATACTATTAACATTAATTTGTCTTTCACATCAGTCCCTGCCCCACTCTAACTTCCCTACCTTATACAGACACACACACAGACTATGGTTAATTCTTATAAGAAGCCAATTAACATATTTTTTTTATTTATTGGAGTATGAGTTAACCACAGCACTCAGAGGAGAACCACATAGAAACAGGGAGAACACGCAAGCTCCACAAATAGTTCTTGTCCAGGAATTGAACTCATGACCTTAGTGCTGCGAAGCACAAGTCCTAATTACTGAGCCACCGAACACAAAATCTTGTCTTCTGGCGTGGTAGCAGTCTATGGCAGCCTTGCTCGGGAAGAATGGAGCTGGATGCCCATTAGGTTTATAGCTGCCTAATCTGAAACATCACCTGCTTAAACGCCTAATGGGTTTCCGCTGGGTTTGTAGAACCAGGTGCCATTAACACTGTCCACTACCCAGCAGCCCTGATCTACATTAAGCAGTCCATGCCAACCAGCCATAGCACCGGGAAAAAGCTGCTGCAACAGCTGAATAAGCCCTGGTCACTGACCTCATTACCACTTACTGACAACACCCAAAAGTTTACACCAGCCTATGTACATTCCCCCTTCATATTGGTTCCCCTTCAATTCCCCCAAATTCTTACACTAAAATTAATTGCTTAAAAATGTACATAAGTTTGGGGAATCCCAGAGGTAGAATGAGAGATGATATACTGGAACGGAAGGTCCGTATGGATGTGCAAATTCATTTTACAGGAATGCTTAAAGTTCATTGTTTCTCCATGATGATTTTTTGTTGTTCCCAATAGATTACAAGGCTGCAGTATCAGAATGCGCTGACAGCCAGCCGTATGGACAGCTCTCCACAATCTCCAGAAATTGAAGTGTTCAGTGACGGAGATTCTACCAAAGCCACAAAGTATCACAGAGTCTCTGAATCTCCCAAAGATGACGCCGTCACCACCTTAGTGAATGACAGAAATTACAACTTAGGTAATGGACCTTGATTTGCATAATTCATTTGCGTTGCCTGTCCGCGGCCACAAATGGCTGTTTTAGAAATAGAGACAGGAAAAGCTCATTTTCATCTGTCTCTATTTTCGAAAAACAGCCATTTTAGAATTTTTTTTCATTTTCGGGACCTACGGCAGACCACACCGGAGAGGTGATTTAACTTTTAAGGTTAGGCTCCAGGCAAGAGAGGGTTAGTGTTAGGCTCTATGGAGGGTTAGGGTTAGGATCTGGGGAAGGGAGGGTTAGGATCTGGGGAAGGGAGGGTTAGGGTTAGGCTCTGGGGAAGGGAGGATTAGGGTCATGGAAGGGGAGGGTTAGGATCAGGCTTCGGGTAGGGGTTTCTAGATTTAGGCTGCAGGGATGGAAGACTTAGTGTTAGGCTGCAGAGAAGGGAGTCTTTGGGTTAGGCTCTGGAGAAGGTAGGGTTGGGGTCAGGCTGCTGGTAAGGGAGGGTTCAAGTCATGGAAGGGGAGGGTAAGGGTTGGGGTTAAATTTATACTTACCCTTCAGAACTCCGTCTTCAGGGCTCCGGGGATCAATTGCTTTGCCTCTTCAAGGCAAAATCTATGGATTCGGAACTGGCTGGGAGAAAACAGCCATTTTGAAACAGGTTCGTTTTCAGTGGGGACCCACACCCATTAATTAGTGTTTTAAAATGAATCACATTTATGACAGACACCCTCTCACAGACCTATGCCAGGCATCCAACCATCACCTGATTGCAGCCACGAATCGGTCATATGCTGGATTGGATTGGATAGGGGACCTGACAAAACCGATCAACATCATACGTAGGAAAGCATTACTGGGTATTGTAATGTTCTGTTTTTCCAAATGTAAAGCTTATATGAACGCCTTCTATTTTATCCCAACAGCTGGCAGCAGATCAGATGATTCAAAAAGTCCAAATGACTCTGTTTTCCTACACATGGAAGACATCCCCCAAATAAAGGAGGAGCTGGCAGACATGGATAACTGCATGAACAGTACGTTTCTAGACCGCATGGAAGTATTGAGACAATTGTGTCGGTGAAGCTGGACATTTACATTATTCATTGTCTATGTATAATGGTCCACAAGCTTGTGCATGTTTTATCAGCTCAGAACAGGCCCAAGGTGTCCTAAGCTCACACAGCAGATAAAATAGTTTTATATCAAGCTTTGACAAAACAGTGTTTTGAGTGTCAGTATTATTTCCTAATCCGAATAGTGAAATCGAAGATTTATTTCGTCATGATTACTACCACAATCTCCATTCCCACACATTGGGCTGGATCCAGACTTAAGTAGGTGCTTGAAATTAGTTACTCCTAGGCTAAACCATCGTGATTGCAGGGGGAGTCAAGGTAATTGTATTCTTTGCATGCAGGGATATATCTTTACTGCACACAGATACTGACCAGCTTTACTATCACACTGTTATTTATCACCTCTCATCTCTAATACTATTATATTATTATTATATTATTACACAGATACTGACCAGAGTTACTATCACACTGTTATTTATCACCTCATCTCTAATACTATTATATTATATTATATTATATTATATTATTACACAGATACTGACCAGAGTTACTATCACACTGTTATTTATCACCTCATCTCTAATACTATTATATTATATTATATTATGCTTCCCTCCCATTATAAAATACGCGCATGTATTTCTGTATCTTTACCCATGCAACACAAATGTCAGCACAATCACTTCCCATAAGCAGCCCTGCCGTCATATGTCTGTAATAATCTATTTAGGACCTTCTGCACTTGAATGTCAAAAATTAGACTGCAGCAACTCAGTAATAACGTATTATTGTAGAAGAGAATAATAGAAAATAACTTTTTATGATTGTTGTTTTTTTTAAAACTTCTGCCAGCGTCATTTTTCACTTTTCAATGTTCTCTTCTACTTTTTAGTTGTTTTTTAACCTACAGCTATTTATTTGAGTTGCAGGCGGCATAGATTTATGTGGATTATCACATTACTTTTGCCACTGTGCTGGGAGGTGATCAGGAGCATAGAGGAGCTGTACACTTCAGTTTTCATGAATTTCACCCTCACATGTCATAATACGCAGTTTGATGAGGTGCGCAAAAAATTATGTAAAATGACGCGCAAATTTTAACGCGTGTAACGCAACTGAATTGCAAAAATTTGCACTTGCAATGCATTTAAATAGGGACAAAAAATCAGCGCTATAGACCAAAAAAATACACGTAAAAAAACCGGAATTGAATCGGGACCGAAAAAACGCTGAAAAATTTCACTTCGCGCTTAATTGAATCAGGCCCAATGTGTTTTCAGCTCCCAGTATTCCCCATCATGTCTCTAGCTCCCAGTATTCTCCATCATGTGTCTCCAGATTGCTGTATTCCACATTCATATGTCTCCAGCTCCCAGTTTTCCACATTTATTACTCTTCAGCTCCCAGTATTCCCCATCATGTGTCTTCAGCCTCCCCAGTATTCCCCATTCATGTGTCTCCAGCTCCTAGTATTCCCCATCATTTGTTTCCAGCTCCCAGTATTCCCAATTCATACGTCTCCAGCTCCCAGTATCCTCCATCAGGTTTCTCCAGCTCACAGTATAAATTAACTCATTAAAACTTTTTTTATTAATGTATATTATTAATATCTGAAAGCAACAGAATTCTCTATCATCATTTTTGTAACTATAGAAATGCGTTTGCAGCTTAAAAATTCTAATCTTTTTTTTTAAAATCTGCATTTAAATCTGTATCGAGTGCAGTTGCTTGATCAATCACCTCTGGATCGGCCCCTGTATAAGAAAAGCGTTATATTTTTTTATTATTTTTTTTTTCCTTGTGTGACATTTGATTATGGATTACCATAGCATGCATGTTTACATGGCGTAGGGGGGGCTGATCCAGACTTTTCTACACTTTACAGGACTTCTCCCGGGCTGCACCTACTAGAAATTACCTTCCTCAACTCTCTGAACTTTCCAGTGCCTCTAAAAACTCACCTCTTCAGACAAGCTTACCAAATTCCTCAACCTACTTCTTAACCTTTGTCTACGCTATTTACAACCAGTTTACTATTCAAATTTCCTTTCTGTTATGTGATTTACATAACTTGGAATATTTTTCTTTTCATAATAAACTCACCGTCAGTCCTGGTAGTAACACTGCTGTGTGACTGATCATACAGAGCACTGAGCACTGTTACCATTACCCTGTCTCTCTCCATAGTAATATGCCCTCAGTCCTGGTAGTAACACTGCTGTGTGACTGATCATACAGAGCACTGAGCACTGTTACATACCCCCTGTCTCTCTCCATAGTAATATCCCCTCAGTCCTGGTAGTAACACTGCTGTGTGACTGATCATACAGAGCACTGAGCACTGTTACCATACACCCTGTCTCTCTCCATAGTAATATCACCTCAGTCCTGGTAGTGACACTGCTGTGTAACTGATCATACACAGCACTGAGCACTGTTACCATACACCCTGTCTCTCCATAGTAATATCCCCTCAGTCCTGGTGGAAAAACTGCTGTGTGACTGGATTATACTGAGCACTGCTGCTCTATTGTATGATTATATATCAATCTCCAATGTTCTATAGAGTGTAATTTTGTGGCTGGACCCTCTTACTCACCCAGTCTGTCTGTTATCACCCGGTCTTGTTATAATGATTTATAAATTATAATCTGATAACGTCATGTAAAAACGTTAAATAATAATAAAGCATACATGTGCTTTCTGAAGGGATAGCGTGATCTCTCTGGAGCCCATTATTTGTTAAGCCCTGGCACCTATGTCCTTCAGTGGTTGAACCCAAAAGACCAGTCTGAAAACCAGATATGTTGCAATAATGGGCCCAATCCTGGACGCTGATTGTAATGGAAACTGGAGTGACTATTTTTAGTTACATCTTGTTTCTAAACAAATATGAACAGATTGTTATTATGGGATGTAAACAGAGACATTCCACAGATCATCGTATCCATCTTGCGCCATGTTTGGAAATAATCATGTTTATTGTTTCTGCAGATGAGGATTCCTGCGGTGTTACCATGGACTCTGAGCATCCCAGTATCGAGGTGATCCCCAGTCCTGCACCAAGCAGCGGAGAGGAGACACTGGGCAAGAAGTTACTGAGAACATTAAGTATGATCATCGTTCTATAGAGTTTGTGTCTTTTATGTTTTATGACGTTTGAGTGGGTTTGTGTTTATGGGGATGGACTGTGTGTTCACATTTAAGTCCACTGAAGGAATGGTAAATTCTGGGAATGCTGTTTACATGGTTGAGCTTTCCCCAATTCTGTATCCACTACAGTCCCAGGATATGACTCAGACAGGTAACTAGTAACCCAGTGTTAACCCTCCTGGATGTTTATCAGTGGGTAGAGGTTTCTGCGGAGCCCATCTATTTGTCACACGATGTTGAGTTGGGACAGTAAAGCAGGTGTTTGTATGACATACTTTTATAGGGAGCGGTGGCACATATTCACTCCAAATAATGTGTAAATGTATTATTGGGATAATATGTATGCTTTGATTTATTAAATAGTAAATGAAATGATTGGAAGGACCAGGTATTGGTTAACATCCGTTTAGGCCTTTTTCATCTGAATGTATTTATCTTTACTCATATAAGAAATGAAACATTTTATTTCCAGGGCATGTTTATCTGTATGTCATTCCATAATCTCATCTCATTAATATATTATGTCCTAAAATATGTGCTAGACCTCCGAATTTGATGGAGTTACAATAGCAGGACACTACCATATCATTTAGGATAGTACCTGAGGCCTGAAACATGCCCTTACTTTACCTTGTCTACACACCTTACACATCTCGCCATCTGAAACATTTCCATTACAAAAGTCTGGATCAGGAGAAACCAGATCCATAACGGAAGCGTGATGTGTGCGAAACAACCGTTTTGTCTGGATTTGGTCTGAAATGTCCACACGTTATAAAGAACAAAAGAATGAAATTACACGTTAGTCCTGATTATACCTGTGTTCTGCACAAATGTTCTCATGATCTCTGGGCTAGAGGGTGAAGAGATATGTGACTATCTGTGGGGAAACCATTTACTTTGCTCCTCGGTCTTTTTCTTTTACTTGTGCTTTTGTTTCTTTATGGTTTTATTTCTTGGCAGGTGGCAAATCTAGGAAAAAATCAAGGGATGCAGAGAAAAGTCCAGAAGAAAGTTCTGTCTTGCAGCTAATCACATGAGAAATTCAGCTGATTATAGACTGATGCAAGCGGAATTACTGCCGGGAGTTTCCCCAGTCCCTCGTAATCTGCCTATGCACTTTTTTCCCGCTTACCACTCCTTTTCTACGTCTAATGTCTAATAATACAGTTAAGCAGTGTCGCAAAAGTATGAAATGCACATGAATGGTGTGCCTGTTGTACATACAAGATAACACGATGCATCGTTCTGGGTGCCCATGTCTATTTCAAGCGCCTGTGGTTTACATACAGAGGAGGATGCCATTTTATTGACTGAACCAACATTCAGACAAATGGAATATATTCCGGAATGGTGTCTAGGCCATGGCTGCGTCTGTTGTGTCCACCTGGACCTGTTAAAAGTAAAACGGCATTTCCAGGGAGAACCCTATTCCCTGCGTACTAAAGTCTTCAAATTTTACTAAAAAATAATAATATTTTTAGCAGTTAAAGAATATACAGAAAGTTTTGTATGTGTACAATGTGTCATTAATGCGGAGAGTGGAGCGGATCCTGATTTAGTAGTTGGCAGTGTGCAGTAAGGCCCCAGTCTTCATGTTCACACACTGAGGACTTTTAGCACAGATCTGGTACCTCAAGCGGGCCCGGGCAACATGCTTAAAGCTAGTCCACATGGGGGAAGGGAGGTATTTAAATCGTACAGTAAGGCCTTGGCTAAACCCTTACATACGAACCCCATAGAAAGCCATAAGTGGAAGGGAAGAAATCTTTCCTCTCCTCACACTTATGCAATTTAGGATTGCACGATCGATCTGCCACAGTGTTCCTAAGCTCACCAATAAGGGCCTATGCTGTTATTCAGGAGGATCATTGCATTCTTAGGCCTTGTACATATGAACACTTCTTTTTTATGTATTAAACATGCTCTGATGCTGATAGTTTCATTGAAAATACACAAATGGCCGTTTAAAAACACTTTCAATGTATGTAAATGTATGTCATACTTTTATTTCACAAAAGAAAGCCAACAGCTATAGAGAGGGGGGGTAACAAAAATACTATTTTATCTAGATTATATTTTACTATCTTACAATTGAAGCCTCGTGTAATACTAGGCCATAATGTAGTTCTCGACCATTATAAGTCTGCTTGCTGTTATGCACATTATGTACCACTGTGTGTATGTCAGGTCATGCTTTGTAAGGCCAAAGATTACATCTAATATAGAAAAGAACCACGTTATTTATGTAATCTCCTGTGCTTCATGTGGCCACGTTCTGTCTACACAATATCCTTTTAAGGCCACATTTCTAGCACAGCTGTTCTATTGTATAATCCATTGTAGAGCATGAGGCCAGCGGACATTACAGCACTCGTTTGCTTGGTAATTGGTGTATTTTGCGTGGCACTAATGTTTGGACACATGGACGTGGTATAGTGAGACACTGTAGTGTTTATTTATTCTATTTGCACATTTCCACCAGTCTTTGTCTATGGCACAGAGATACTTTTCAGATCGTGGCCTTTCACCTGCATGCAATAGTTGGTGAGGGTCAGGATGGCACAATCAGTAATAGAATTTACTTATTTATTTTTTAATGTATTTGTCTTAAGTTATTATAGTCAATATAACTTTATTTTGAAAAGATATATAAACGAGGCAGGAGACTGCTTGATATTCGAATTGTAACTTTTATTATCGACGGTTAAGTGTTAACGCATGGATATTGTAAAGAGAAACCAAGAAAAGAAAATGATGGGTATAAAATAAGTTTAAGATGCTTTCTGTGCTTGTTATAGAGCAGAGCCTCGTAGCAAAAGAAGATTATATTACCTCAACTGCAGCTACAATTGGTGGTTGGTTTCAAACATGAAGCACAAATATTGTCCCCCTTTGCACATCAATAAGAAGCTGAGTATAAAATGTCTGATTACAGCCAGGCTGTTGGTGTAGCAGAAACTCGATAGAGCAGAATATGTGGGGCTTTAGGTAACCTGACAAGTAGGTTCTCTTCGGTCCCCGAAAAATCATTTCAAGGCTTCTCGTATAAAAAAAATATATATATATTTAATTTTATAAGTTCCTTTTAGTCGCCTATTTTCTGCAGCACTTCACTTCCTCAGCAGATCGCAGCGGAGAATTAATCCTGCATTGATAAGAAAAATAAGCCACTTTCCTTGCGGAACATAGTGATAGTGACCAGAGGCCAATAGGCCGTCCTGCATGTGAACGGTGAGATTCCACAGGATGCTGTGCAGACGTTCACATAAATATATGGATAAATACAGTCTATTCTTTTCTATTTGCAATCAGATTCTGTCACCTATAATGTCTGTGTCTACATCAATGTAGACCTGCCTGCACAGTTTGAGTATGGGCAAAACAGGTGTAAGTGTACAGCTCAGCCAAACCATTGTGCAAAGTAAGGGATAGTAAGTAATACTTTACAACATAAAGTTATGCATTACTTATATTCTATGTGCAATCTATAAAATAGTTGAGCTAAGAAACTTCACTTCTCAATTCTAATTCTGCTTTCAAAATTTAAATGTGCCTCCCCTTGCGTTCAACATGGTACAGCTCAGGTCTATGTTGGCACTTGAAAAAGAGGTGTAAGTGCAGCTCCGGATTAGCCCCTGAAGCCAAATCTCCCATTATTTTAAAACATTTTAATGCTAAATCTTCCTTATACGTTGTCTTCCCACTTAATTTGAAATGCTGAATATCTTTGCTTCTGAAACCAGCCGAGTCATTGTTGCTTGTTGCTGCTGTATAATCAACCCTAAAAGCTACACATAGACTTAAGTTGTGTACACACTGGTTCTCTTTCTCCTGAGAATCGTGCAGATCACATGATCAAAAACCAGTTTCAGCAGACGTCTTCCCAGTGTGTACTGTCCAACGATGCTGCAGAATCATCCAAAACAGCCACTGATCATTTTATTTGATTTTTTTGGGAGCAACGATGGCCAATGTCTTTCACAGGATAGTAGCAGAACTGCATGATGGGAAGAAATGAATGATCCAGCCGAGAGGATCATTTCAGCGTGTTCTCTACAGCATCCAGTACATAATTATTTGCTAAACCATTAACAATGTTGGATCGTTACTAAAACTTGCCAGCTTTAGTATAACATCTATATGTCTAACACGTCTACTATAAACGATGTAAAGTTCTGCGTAAAAGCAACGTCAGAGACCATGAAACCAAGATACGGTGATAAAAATGTGTGCCATTGGTTGATAAGACAGTTTGTGGAACTACAGGTTCTGCATGTCTACCTTGCTCTATCACCATGCTGCTTTCCATAAGCTTCCAGGAATTTGTATTCGCTGATCTGTGGTAAGCGTAAGATTGTGAGGAAACGATCTGCTGTGACGTTTAATGTGCCCTATGAGATATTTACATCAGCTGCTGAATTTAACCCAATGTAATGTTTGATAGGTACAGAGCCACAGGAAGCAATTGTTTCATGTTTAATAAAAATTAAAAAAAGAAATTTGTGAAGGTAATATTTTAATAAAGAAATGTCTTAAAATTCAGAGGATTCTCTTCTGGTTATTGTATATTAATTAAATGCAATATCACAGACCTAATCCATGGTGTCATCAGCACCCACTACAGCTATATAGATGAATGACACGATTGGTTAGAATGAGATATTGGACGTTGTATGTGCCTGTATCTTCCAGGGAGTAGTTTGTTATCCCCTTAGGCTCTTCCAATAATTGGTGCACTTGTATATAAGGAAATAATGGTCGTTAAGGAGCCACTCACAAAGTTATTTACACTAATTGGTGATTGCAGTGTATTCACATAGACAGAGTTTCACTGGAAAACACAGTTTAAATCGCTGGCTTGCTGTAAATTTCATGACAGCCCATTATTTGCTATGCGGCTTGTGTAAAAAATAATGCACAGTCAGGAGCATGCAGCTGTCACCATGGAGCAGGGAACCCGCCATGATTCCACCTGGGCTGGTTTTCCTATGTGGGAAATGCCTCCTTTACCAATAGCACCAGGGCTCTTTCCACAACCCCCGGGGCAGTAGGTTGCAGGGTAATAATGCAAAGAACATCAATAGGAATTTTTGGGCTTTGTGGCACTACCAGAACCATACCCTGATGTAAGGACCTGCTGGAATCTCTTGCTCTATAATGTAATACAGTTTAAGGTTTAAATCCCTTTATATAAATCATGCCTCAGATCCCCTCCATTCACCCAACTTTATTACTCACCTCTATCCACAAGGAACACAAGAGTGTTGACCAATACCACCTGCAGCCGGGACCGACCTAGCTCTGCAGCAGCACAGGTATCGGTGGCATCCTACAGCCAATACTTGCCGCTCGGTAGCGAGCCAGGAAACTCTTCCCTGCACACTGGGCCACTGTTAAAGCACGTCTGCGACACCCAACCCAACTGTGACGTCACCAATGACAACACATGGGGGGGGGGGCGCACGGCTGTGTCCCGGGCCCAGCATTTTCTTACAGCGGCCCTGGTCATCAGTATGACACCAGAATTACTAAGCTGCAAGTTTGGAAAAGTGGAGATGTTCCCCATAACAACCAATCAGATTCTAGCTGACATTTTCAAGTATGAAATAGGAAAGTAGGAGCTAGAATCTGGTTGGTTGCTATGGGCAACATCTCCACTTTCTCAAACCCGCAGCTTAGTAAATCTGGCCCCAAGGCTTCAGTAACCAGTTTGCAGCGGATGGCATGAGAAAACCCTTTCAGTTAGAAGCATTTGTCATCTAAGTAGACCTTGAAGAGCACCGGGCAATAGCCAGTAACAGAACCTCCGTGTACAATATCACCCTTGCAACATCTAGTTTAAGTTTAAGCAAATGACAAGTGTTTGAATACATTCCCCTGAATTCTTGCAGTCCTTCCAAACAGATGAGAAGAAGAGTCCACCAGATAATCTGATTTATTATTTCAGTTTGTTAAATTAGGTTACAATATTTAGAGTTTTCCAACAAGAATTCATTTTAAGACAGTGATCATTGGCTGCCTTGTGTCATGCGATGTCGCAGGCTATGTGGGGGTTGCATTTAAATAGTGTGCTGCAGTTATGACACTGCTCTTACACGACTCTGCTACAATAAAGAGACATCTAACCTGTGCTATAAGCAGAGCAATCCTAAACACCAGAACAGGGGCTCTAACTATGCCAAAGCGCAGTGCTGCCTTGAGGGGACTGAGCTCCTACAACCACATCCAGAGCAGTTGCTCCAGAACGAAGACCCGTCTTAAATATAGGGGCAGTTTAACGGTACTTATTCTAATGTTAGTAGGCAGATATTATATACCCGAAATGACCGGTGATGCTTACAGTAAATGCAGCAAACTTGTACCAACTGCATTATCTACAGCCCATTCGATAAGGCATCATTAGGATCCGTTAAAAGTTAGCAGATTACAAAGCCTGCAATTTATAAGCCATACAATTCATAGCCTATCCTATTAATAAACAGGACAGGCCCTGACTATAGATTTATCAATGACAGCCGTATAATCTAGCACCTGCTTCTGACTGCCTAGATGTGTTATGCAGTAGCCCAGGAGAACCACTGCTTATTGCACCTGCCGCACAGCAGACCTACTGAATATTGCACATGGCATAGCAGCAGCCATCCAACACCACGAGACATACCTGTCCTATGGGGGAGGTCTACAGGGTCTGTGCTTGGTTTGGTTTTAAGGCGTAGTTTCCAGGCCTGATCATCTGCCAGAGGATTTAGTGTCGAGTATGGAACCACCGACGGCTCTGGACAGATGAGGAGACCCGAGAAACCACAGGATACCTGACATTATTTCGGCTACTCTACTATGTAACAAGTCTCCCTGCAATAATTTGTTCCATTTAAAGCCATGAAGAGAAATACAATTAAAAAAAACAAGACATTTGAGGTCTTAATTGTGAGCATTGGGTGACATTACACATCACAAATCTAATAACACTATGAGCTATAAACACATGATCTCTACTGGATTTTGGTGACCGCTTCATGGATAGACTTGGCTACGTAGTCGATGTTTTTTGTTGTCAGACCACACATGTTGATGCGACCGCTGGCCATCAGGTAGATGTGTTTTTCTTTAATAAGAAATTCCACTTGCTTAGCTGCAAATAGCAAAGGGTAGATGTTAGGAGGTAGAATACGGAGAGGTAGATTTCCATTAAACATCGGTGATGTCTTGCTGTACCGTCTATGCTTTAGTTTTAGCACAAAGCTGTTTTGTAATAGAGTGGGTAGGAGAGGACCCTGGACCTGATCCAGACACAAGTGCAAATCCAGCACGCAACAGGCCAGCGCACTCCCCGACACCCCACTCACGTGCAGGCTTTAGGTAACTTCTGTGTCCATAGAACTTTGCTGTGCACGCGGGACACTGACTGACTGACGGAAGTGAATAACCTAGCGCATAACATACAATTTAAAGGCCTCCCTCCACCCACAATGCATATAATCCAACGTACAGGGCTGTCACACCTTAATGTACGGAACTCTGAACGTACGGACACCAGTTTTGTACATTCACAGATTTGATGCGTACCATCAGGCGTGCAAAGCACAACTTACACATGCAGCTGGTGTAAATTGGTTGTCGTTATGATGTCTGGATGACTAATGTTTTGTAAAAATGTTTACTATAGCTGATGGTTGCCATGGACAACAATTCTTTTTAAAGATTGGTACACAATACATAAAATTGAATCATCTGATATGTAACGATTTTACAGACAAAGCCCTGATGAGCATGCAGATTCATGCACACACGCCATCAGATCTGTGATTTTTATCTCCCATAACCCTCTGCTCAAACAATCGTGACATCATAGATCAGACATGCACGGCTACAGCGGAGCGTCCCTGTGAGAGGAAGGATCTGCACAATCGCAGGACAGACGGTTGTGAGTGTGTACACACTTCAAGACTCATGATCTGAGGAGCATGTACACTAATAGAATATTGGCACCTGAATGAATGGAAGTGCAGTGGAGGGAAGTAGTGTGTACCAAGCTTTAGATGTTCAGGTAAATCTGCCCCCCAGAAGACCTCAGGAATTTGATGAAAATAAATGGTAGTTAAAACTAAACCACTGGCTGTAAAAGAAACGCCAAGCAGCAGAAATTTACTCTTACGGTTAAGGCCGGTGAAACTGAACATGCCGATCTGTTCCACGATATGTTTCCAGGTTCCGGGTGTGTTTAGAGCCTCCAGCCTCGCTCTAAGGTCTGCTCTCATACACAGAACTCGCTCTGCCATAGTCTTTACATTGTCCCTCCTAGGTCAACAGAAGAAAAAGGTCATCACTCAACAAGGTGCAAGACAATGACTTTCAGTGCACAGGAGTGCGACCTATGGCTGAATATCAGGGGCACGTTCTTAATGGTGGGCAGTAGGATCAGGTCAGTCGATGGTTTAGTAAATAAATGGATTCGTGATGGCAGAGCGGATATTGTGGTTCTATAATGCCCAGCTCTGATCTTCAGAACAGTAAAAACAAGATTTGACGTACATGAAAGAACGGTTTGATACTGTATACACAACCTCAGGGCTATGTTACACCCCTTTTACATCACACGGCAATACCCGGGTTTTCCAGGCTCCATCAACCCGGTTAGAGGTGTGATGTGAAAGGTCCCGGGGGCATCTACCTGTGTCTAAGGACTAAGGAATAGGACCTGGAAGAAAAGGAATGTTTTTTTCAACCCAGGTCACACACAAAGAAACCTCCCAGCCAGGAGCCCCCCGCCACACTGTCAGGGCACACCCGGGTATTGGAATTTAAAGGGTCAACCCCGTAGTGAGAAAGGGAGCATCGTCTATGACCCTGGGATAATCTGCCACCACGGCAACACCACAGGTTGCAAGACCCCAGGATACTGGAGTGTGGGTCCCCGTTGCAAACGATAGGGCCGCTCGCTCTCAGCCAGTTCTGAACTGGCTGGGTATCGATTGCTTATGCCTCAATGAGGCATAGCAATCAATCCCCAGAGCACAGAACATGGAGCTCCGAATGCTAAGTAAATATCCCCAACCCTAAGCCCCCCTTCCCCTGCAGCCTAACCCCAAGTCCCCAGCAGCAGCATTCCCTAAACTGAATGGGTGAGTATGCGAAAAAGATTGCAACACTGCTGCCATTTCGAAATAGGGACAGCCGAAAGGATCTTTCCGCTGTCCCTACTTTGTAATGCAGCCTTCACAGCGGGTCTCGCAACGGGATAGCCGGGTAGCAGATGTGAAAGGTGTATTAATGAGCTCTTAATCATTCCTGGGACTGTTCCCATGTGACTAACTAACCAGTAATCACGGAATGGAAAGCTGCTATTTAAATAAGGCTCTTCACTGGGTGTAGTAAATGAACTATCCGCGGTCGCTTCCCCCATAATGGTTTTCCAGTGGAGTTGCTTCTTACCATTCATCGAACAGCTCAGGGCTGGTCAGAGTAGTGGCCACGATGCGGGCTCCCTGCGATGGAGGATTGGACCAGGTTGTCCGCACGATTTTCTCCATCTGAGAGAGGACACGTTCCAGACTGTTACTGTCCTTGCTCACGACGGTCAGATTCCCCACTCTCTCATCTACGGAGAGACAACGTCCATAATTCTGAATGCAGTCATATGTGAAATCATTGGCAGGGCTCGTGCAAAATACTCCGATCAATAATAAATGGTTGTAAAGTAATCACTGCCTGAAGGTCACGATCAACACGCAATGAATCGCAAGGATTATCCTGATTAATGCAAATGATCTGCATGCAACTAACAAAAAAAGGATAGGAAACGTTATTACTTCATGTTCTGATAGAAACATTTAAGTGTCCTCATTGCAAGTTCTAAACCTTGGGCTAGATCCAAATTCTGGTTTCATTGGGTTCTTGTGCCTCTTTTAAATTTCCCCTTTGACCACTGATTTCAGGAGTAAAGAGGTTGCGATGACAGAAGAAACGACTAAACTGTGACCTCTCTGTTGGAAGGGTCAATGCTTGATCATTTGATCATAGATTGTCACACAGCATGTCGGCTGTTACAGCGATAATGCAGTAATACTCACTGTATAAACCAAAGTTCTTGGAAAATGACTGAGCACAGAACAGCTCGAATCCCTGAGACACGAAGAAGCGGACAGCCCAGGCGTCCTTGTCCAGGTTTCCGGAAGCAAATCCTTGATAGGCCGAGTCAAAGAACGGGAAGAGGAAGCGTCTCTGGATGAGGAACGGACAAGATGGGTATTAAAGCACAGAACGGAGCGATGGTTACATTAGAAACATTAGGGGGGGGGGGGGGGGGGAGGGTTCAC
>WWET01000100.1:1011111-1033557 GCA_011038615.1 Limnodynastes dumerilii
TCTCTGCGTTACTTTGTACTGAGTGTTTGCACACAATAGCGCATGATCCAGTCCTGAATTGCGTTCAGAGGGCAGGATGTCAGCAACATACGATAATGGCGTTCTCACACAACTAAACCCATTCCAGACCCAAACGCAGACAAGGTACAGAAAACAACAAATCAAACCTTGCAATGGAGCTTGTGAATAGGGGACCACAATATATGCATAAAATACAGCGTGAGAGTAATGGTTTTATTTTGTAAGTAGGCACAAGTTACGTCTAAATATTTGCACCAGTCACAGCACGTGTCTAAGTCCAGGATGCTTTTGATGGGTGACGCTGCACAACCTATAGTGCATCATTATGGTACATCATGGTCCTTCCAAAAGTACAGGAATAGTGCTTATAGATTGTCTGTGAGTTGGTTTAAAGAAAATATATATACATTTTTAAGCTAATTTTACACATGACTGAGTTTTAAAGTGTCATCAACACTAAAGTCATGCTGCACAACCTAACGTTTTGAGATAGGTGAATGCGCTTAGGCTGTGAGGAGTGGATGTAAATGGAAAGGGGTAGTCTTAGGTAAAGGGTTGGGGTTGAAAAAAATACTCACCAGTCGGCGCTACGAGTCCTTGCTGGGGGGCGTCGATTCCGTCTCTCCGGCAGGGCAGAAGCATTCGCGGACGACGGGAGGTTGCCAACGCGCTGTCCAAAGCAGCCCTATCCCAAAAAGGGCCAAATCTCTGCAGCAAATCACACCCATTTGGTCCTAATTAGAGCCACAGTTGTGTGCGTCGGCTTTTAACTAAAAATTGTAATTTAATTGCTCAAAACGCTGGATTGCAAAAGACTAATTCTAGACCTCAACACAATATAGATTTCACATCTAAGAACCAGGCTTTTACATTCTCAATTTTGTTCCTAAAAACTCCGAACACGATTCACTGGTTTCATTTTTCTCAGATAGACCATTGTCTGTCCCCCAAGTATGTTTACACGCCACAAATTACATTAAACCTTTGTTGGAATCTTATGCAACTTTAGTTATCCTGGAAGAATCAGGGGATAATGGGGGATTACTGAAGCTCAAACAACGACATGGCACAGATGGCCGCTCATTACTTGATCTCTCCGCACCAGGTCATAAAGCATCGGACGTTATATGAAATCTTTGAGCACCGATCATGGCCACATAGTGAACCAATGGCAGAAATACAGAACACAAAGAGGAATGTTGTTATTTGTTCATCTGACAGCAAATATCTAAACCTAACTTCATGACAATGACTAATGACCAGGACGAAACGTCTGCTCAGCTGTCGCAGGCCGCCCAGCCTCTTTTCTTCCCTTACAGCAGGCATAACACAGACATGCAATCAGCAAAACAGTTATATCTGAGCCAATAGAACAAGACTGCAAATCAGGACTGCCCTGTGACCTATCAGACCTCCCTGCCACAATATTTTGCATGGTGCAGCAGAAATACTGCCTGGCTCACATCCTGTCCTTGAAAGCGGAATTATTTTATTAAAGTACAAAGTATCACATGTAGAATTAGAAGTAAACAAGTAAAGGACAAGTAGTCACTTTCCGCCCTCCAGGTTTAGAGCTCAGTTCATTTATAGAGTATATTGATACCCGTCCTGCATCAATATACCCCATCTCAGCACCTCTAATGGGGGGACTGGATCAAGAAATTATACTGACAGCTGCCTTATGCACCCCACATGCGTAGGTCAGCTATGAGATCGCACTGTGCCGGTACTAACTACACGCTTTTATCGTACAGCTTTCCAACGCGTAAGCGTGTCGTAGAGTGATCTCTGACGGCAGGGCGTATCGAGCCTCCATGCGTACATGTTACGCATGGTGGGAGGTGGAACGCACGCAGATCAGTTGGCTAAGCCCTTACGTACCATCCTGCATTCCGTACAAGACCCATTCACGCGCAGACACTTAAGGTAGGGTTCTGAACAAGGAAAGGCTGTAGGTGTGAAGGGAGTGCAGGGGTTGTGCAATCTCCTCACACATACAGAATGTAGGATCCCTAATTATGCACGTTAGCCTCCAACGCTACGCAATTACGCTACGTACGTAATTCATTAATTGTGGAACCGTCCCAGTATGAGCATGCTCATTGCCAATTAGTTCAGAAGCATATCATATAAATACAGCATCTGAACTGGTCACTGCATCGCTGGGAATAGGTATCAAATGTAATCACATAGAGACACTTCTATCATTTTGCAGTGTGTGAGTGTATATGTATATATATTATAGTGGCCCTGAACTACATAACCCAGCATTCCCTGCCAATCACTAGCTGTAGGTGGATTGCTGGGAGTTGTAGTTCCACGGTAGCTGCAGAGCGAGCCCGGGCCTCACTCACCTCCCACTCCCAGGTTGACCTTGTTAGAAGCGCTGTCCGCACGAAAGTCAGCCGTGAGTTTGAATACGGCCACCGGGGGAGCCATGGGAACAGCATCGAAGATAGACGAGGCAGCCATTGCTAGAGACAGCGGCGGATCACACACTGGAGGGTTCACCTTCACCTTCACGGCTAAATACGGGAGGCGGAGACACAGGCAACCAATCAGGGCTCGAGAACCTGACAACTCCTGTCAAGCCGTATGTCATTCTTCAGGGAGTGTGTGACGGCGCCCAATCACGGAGGAGAACACAAAATGATACTCGGCCGGTAAACTGTCATTGGATAGCTTCTTGGAGATGTGTGACACAGCGTAGCCTATTGGACAGCTGTGATTAGTGATGTCTTTTAGCTTGTTATGTATCCCAGAGAAACGGGGGACCCACAGATTGTGTGTCAGTACAGAGCAACCTAACTTTATATTCACATGTCAAATCCAGACCAGCAATTCCCATATCACTGATATCCAGACCAGCAATTCCCATATCACTAATATCCAGACCAACAATTCCCATATCACCCAAATCCAGACCAACAATTCCCATATCACCCAAATCCAGACCAACAATTCCCATATCACCCAAATCCAGACCAACAATTCCCATATCACCCAAATCCAGACCAACAATTCCCATATCACCCAAATCCAGACCAACAATTCCCATATCACCCAAATCCAGACCAACAATTCCCATATCACCCAAATCCAGACCAACAATTCCCATATCACCCAAATCCAGACCAACAATTCCCATATCACCCAAATCCAGACCAACAATTCCCATATCACCCAAATCCAGACCAACAATTCCCATATCACCCAAATCAAGACCAACCCAACCCATATCACCCAAATCCAGACCAACAATTCCCATATCACCCAAATCCAGACCAACAATTCCCATATCACCCAAATCCAGACCAACAATTCCCATATCACCCAAATCCAGACCAACAATTCCCATATCACCCAAATCCAGACCAACAATTCCCATATCACCCAAATCCAGACCAACAATTCCCATATCACCCAAATCCAGACCAACAATTCCCATATCACCCAAATCCAGACCAACAATTCCCATATCACCCAAATCCAGACCAACAATTCCCATATCACCCAAATCCAGACCAACAATTCCCATATCACCCAAATCCAGACCAACAATTCCCATATCACCCAAATCCAGACCAACAATTCCCATATCACCCAAATCCAGACCAACAATTCCCATATCACCCAAATCCAGACCAACAATTCCCATATCACCCAAATCCAGACCAACAATTCCCATATCACCCAAATCCAGACCAACAATTCCCATATCACCCAAATCCAGACCAACAATTCCCATATCACCCAAATCCAGACCAACAATTCCCATATCACCCAAATCCAGACCAACAATTCCCATATCACCCAAATCCAGACCAACAATTCCCATATCACCCAAATCCAGACCAACAATTCCCATATCACCCAAATCCAGACCAACAATTCCCATATCACCCAAATCCAGACCAACAATTCCCATATCACCCAAATCCAGACCAACAATTCCCATATCACCCAAATCCAGACCAACAATTCCCATATCACCCAAATCCAGACCAACAATTCCCATATCACCCAAATCCAGACCAACAATTCCCATATCACCCAAATCCAGACCAACAATTCCCATATCACCCAAATCCAGACCAACAATTCCCATATCACCCAAATCCAGACCAACAATTCCCATATCACCCAAATCCAGACCAACAATTCCCATATCACCCAAATCCAGACCAACAATTCCCATATCACCCAAATCCAGACCAACAATTCCCATATCACCCAAATCCAGACCAACAATTCCCATATCACCCAAATCCAGACCAACAATTCCCATATCACCCAAATCCAGACCAACAATTCCCATATCACCCAAATCCAGACCAACAATTCCCATATCACCCAAATCCAGACCAACAATTCCCATATCACCCAAATCCAGACCAACAATTCCCATATCACCCAAATCCAGACCAACAATTCCCATATCACCCAAATCCAGACCAACAATTCCCATATCACCCAAATCCAGACCAACAATTCCCATATCACCCAAATCCAGACCAACAATTCCCATATCACCCAAATCCAGACCAACAATTCCCATATCACCCAAATCCAGACCAACAATTCCCATATCACCCAAATCCAGACCAACAATTCCCATATCACCCAAATCCAGACCAACAATTCCCATATCACCCAAATCCAGACCAACAATTCCCATATCACCCAAATCCAGACCAACAATTCCCATATCACCCAAATCCAGACCAACAATTCCCATATCACCCAAATCCAGACCAACAATTCCCATATCACCCAAATCCAGACCAACAATTCCCATATCACCCAAATCCAGACCAACAATTCCCATATCACCCAAATCCAGACCAACAATTCCCATATCACCCAAATCCAGACCAACAATTCCCATATCACCCAAATCCAGACCAACAATTCCCATATCACCCAAATCCAGACCAACAATTCCCATATCACCCAAATCCAGACCAACAATTCCCATATCACCCAAATCCAGACCAACAATTCCCATATCACCCAAATCCAGACCAACAATTCCCATATCACCCAAATCCAGACCAACAATTCCCATATCACCCAAATCCAGACCAACAATTCCCATATCACCCAAATCCAGACCAACAATTCCCATATCACCCAAATCCAGACCAACAATTCCCATATCACCCAAATCCAGACCAACAATTCCCATATCACCCAAATCCAGACCAACAATTCCCATATCACCCAAATCCAGACCAACAATTCCCATATCACCCAAATCCAGACCAACAATTCCCATATCACCCAAATCCAGACCAACAATTCCCATATCACCCAAATCCAGACCAACAATTCCCATATCACCCAAATCCAGACCAACAATTCCCATATCACCCAAATCCAGACCAACAATTCCCATATCACCCAAATCCAGACCAACAATTCCCATATCACCCAAATCCAGACCAACAATTCCCATATCACCCAAATCCAGACCAACAATTCCCATATCACCCAAATCCAGACCAACAATTCCCATATCACCCAAATCCAGACCAACAATTCCCATATCACCCAAATCCAGACCAACAATTCCCATATCACCCAAATCCAGACCAACAATTCCCATATCACCCAAATCCAGACCAACAATTCCCATATCACCCAAATCCAGACCAACAATTCCCATATCACCCAAATCCAGACCAACAATTCCCATATCACCCAAATCCAGACCAACAATTCCCATATCACCCAAATCCAGACCAACAATTCCCATATCACCCAAATCCAGACCAACAATTCCCATATCACCCAAATCCAGACCAACAATTCCCATATCACCCAAATCCAGACCAACAATTCCCATATCACCCAAATCCAGACCAACAATTCCCATATCACCCAAATCCAGACCAACAATTCCCATATCACCCAAATCCAGACCAACAATTCCCATATCACCCAAATCCAGACCAACAATTCCCATATCACCCAAATCCAGACCAACAATTCCCATATCACCCAAATCCAGACCAACAATTCCCATATCACCCAAATCCAGACCAACAATTCCCATATCACCCAAATCCAGACCAACAATTCCCATATCACCCAAATCCAGACCAACAATTCCCATATCACCCAAATCCAGACCAACAATTCCCATATCACCCAAATCCAGACCAACAATTCCCATATCACCCAAATCCAGACCAACAATTCCCATATCACCCAAATCCAGACCAACAATTCCCATATCACCCAAATCCAGACCAACAATTCCCATATCACCCAAATCCAGACCAACAATTCCCATATCACCCAAATCCAGACCAACAATTCCCATATCACCCAAATCCAGACCAACAATTCCCATATCACCCAAATCCAGACCAACAATTCCCATATCACCCAAATCCAGACCAACAATTCCCATATCACCCAAATCCAGACCAACAATTCCCATATCACCCAAATCCAGACCAACAATTCCCATATCACCCAAATCCAGACCAACAATTCCCATATCACCCAAATCCAGACCAACAATTCCCATATCACCCAAATCCAGACCAACAATTCCCATATCACCCAAATCCAGACCAACAATTCCCATATCACCCAAATCCAGACCAACAATTCCCATATCACCCAAATCCAGACCAACAATTCCCATATCACCCAAATCCAGACCAACAATTCCCATATCACCCAAATCCAGACCAACAATTCCCATATCACCCAAATCCAGACCAACAATTCCCATATCACCCAAATCCAGACCAACAATTCCCATATCACCCAAATCCAGACCAACAATTCCCATATCACCCAAATCCAGACCAACAATTCCCATATCACCCAAATCCAGACCAACAATTCCCATATCACCCAAATCCAGACCAACAATTCCCATATCACCCAAATCCAGACCAACAATTCCCATATCACCCAAATCCAGACCAACAATTCCCATATCACCCAAATCCAGACCAACAATTCCCATATCACCCAAATCCAGACCAACAATTCCCATATCACCCAAATCCAGACCAACAATTCCCATATCACCCAAATCCAGACCAACAATTCCCATATCACCCAAATCCAGACCAACAATTCCCATATCACCCAAATCCAGACCAACAATTCCCATATCACCCAAATCCAGACCAACAATTCCCATATCACCCAAATCCAGACCAACAATTCCCATATCACCCAAATCCAGACCAACAATTCCCATATCACCCAAATCCAGACCAACAATTCCCATATCACCCAAATCCAGACCAACAATTCCCATATCACCCAAATCCAGACCAACAATTCCCATATCACCCAAATCCAGACCAACAATTCCCATATCACCCAAATCCAGACCAACAATTCCCATATCACCCAAATCCAGACCAACAATTCCCATATCACCCAAATCCAGACCAACAATTCCCATATCACCCAAATCCAGACCAACAATTCCCATATCACCCAAATCCAGACCAACAATTCCCATATCACCCAAATCCAGACCAACAATTCCCATATCACCCAAATCCAGACCAACAATTCCCATATCACCCAAATCCAGACCAACAATTCCCATATCACCCAAATCCAGACCAACAATTCCCATATCACCCAAATCCAGACCAACAATTCCCATATCACCCAAATCCAGACCAACAATTCCCATATCACCCAAATCCAGACCAACAATTCCCATATCACCCAAATCCAGACCAACAATTCCCATATCACCCAAATCCAGACCAACAATTCCCATATCACCCAAATCCAGACCAACAATTCCCATATCACCCAAATCCAGACCAACAATTCCCATATCACCCAAATCCAGACCAACAATTCCCATATCACCCAAATCCAGACCAACAATTCCCATATCACCCAAATCCAGACCAACAATTCCCATATCACCCAAATCCAGACCAACAATTCCCATATCACCCAAATCCAGACCAACAATTCCCATATCACCCAAATCCAGACCAACAATTCCCATATCACCCAAATCCAGACCAACAATTCCCATATCACCCAAATCCAGACCAACAATTCCCATATCACCCAAATCCAGACCAACAATTCCCATATCACCCAAATCCAGACCAACAATTCCCATATCACCCAAATCCAGACCAACAATTCCCATATCACCCAAATCCAGACCAACAATTCCCATATCACCCAAATCCAGACCAACAATTCCCATATCACCCAAATCCAGACCAACAATTCCCATATCACCCAAATCCAGACCAACAATTCCCATATCACCCAAATCCAGACCAACAATTCCCATATCACCCAAATCCAGACCAACAATTCCCATATCACCCAAATCCAGACCAACAATTCCCATATCACCCAAATCCAGACCAACAATTCCCATATCACCCAAATCCAGACCAACAATTCCCATATCACCCAAATCCAGACCAACAATTCCCATATCACCCAAATCCAGACCAACAATTCCCATATCACCCAAATCCAGACCAACAATTCCCATATCACCCAAATCCAGACCAACAATTCCCATATCACCCAAATCCAGACCAACAATTCCCATATCACCCAAATCCAGACCAACAATTCCCATATCACCCAAATCCAGACCAACAATTCCCATATCACCCAAATCCAGACCAACAATTCCCATATCACCCAAATCCAGACCAACAATTCCCATATCACCCAAATCCAGACCAACAATTCCCATATCACCCAAATCCAGACCAACAATTCCCATATCACCCAAATCCAGACCAACAATTCCCATATCACCCAAATCCAGACCAACAATTCCCATATCACCCAAATCCAGACCAACAATTCCCATATCACCCAAATCCAGACCAACAATTCCCATATCACCCAAATCCAGACCAACAATTCCCATATCACCCAAATCCAGACCAACAATTCCCATATCACCCAAATCCAGACCAACAATTCCCATATCACCCAAATCCAGACCAACAATTCCCATATCACCCAAATCCAGACCAACAATTCCCATATCACCCAAATCCAGACCAACAATTCCCATATCACCCAAATCCAGACCAACAATTCCCATATCACCCAAATCCAGACCAACAATTCCCATATCACCCAAATCCAGACCAACAATTCCCATATCACCCAAATCCAGACCAACAATTCCCATATCACCCAAATCCAGACCAACAATTCCCATATCACCCAAATCCAGACCAACAATTCCCATATCACCCAAATCCAGACCAACAATTCCCATATCACCCAAATCCAGACCAACAATTCCCATATCACCCAAATCCAGACCAACAATTCCCATATCACCCAAATCCAGACCAACAATTCCCATATCACCCAAATCCAGACCAACAATTCCCATATCACCCAAATCCAGACCAACAATTCCCATATCACCCAAATCCAGACCAACAATTCCCATATCACCCAAATCCAGACCAACAATTCCCATATCACCCAAATCCAGACCAACAATTCCCATATCACCCAAATCCAGACCAACAATTCCCATATCACCCAAATCCAGACCAACAATTCCCATATCACCCAAATCCAGACCAACAATTCCCATATCACCCAAATCCAGACCAACAATTCCCATATCACCCAAATCCAGACCAACAATTCCCATATCACCCAAATCCAGACCAACAATTCCCATATCACCCAAATCCAGACCAACAATTCCCATATCACCCAAATCCAGACCAACAATTCCCATATCACCCAAATCCAGACCAACAATTCCCATATCACCCAAATCCAGACCAACAATTCCCATATCACCCAAATCCAGACCAACAATTCCCATATCACCCAAATCCAGACCAACAATTCCCATATCACCCAAATCCAGACCAACAATTCCCATATCACCCAAATCCAGACCAACAATTCCCATATCACCCAAATCCAGACCAACAATTCCCATATCACCCAAATCCAGACCAACAATTCCCATATCACCCAAATCCAGACCAACAATTCCCATATCACCCAAATCCAGACCAACAATTCCCATATCACCCAAATCCAGACCAACAATTCCCATATCACCCAAATCCAGACCAACAATTCCCATATCACCCAAATCCAGACCAACAATTCCCATATCACCCAAATCCAGACCAACAATTCCCATATCACCCAAATCCAGACCAACAATTCCCATATCACCCAAATCCAGACCAACAATTCCCATATCACCCAAATCCAGACCAACAATTCCCATATCACCCAAATCCAGACCAACAATTCCCATATCACCCAAATCCAGACCAACAATTCCCATATCACCCAAATCCAGACCAACAATTCCCATATCACCCAAATCCAGACCAACAATTCCCATATCACCCAAATCCAGACCAACAATTCCCATATCACCCAAATCCAGACCAACAATTCCCATATCACCCAAATCCAGACCAACAATTCCCATATCACCCAAATCCAGACCAACAATTCCCATATCACCCAAATCCAGACCAACAATTCCCATATCACCCAAATCCAGACCAACAATTCCCATATCACCCAAATCCAGACCAACAATTCCCATATCACCCAAATCCAGACCAACAATTCCCATATCACCCAAATCCAGACCAACAATTCCCATATCACCCAAATCCAGACCAACAATTCCCATATCACCCAAATCCAGACCAACAATTCCCATATCACCCAAATCCAGACCAACAATTCCCATATCACCCAAATCCAGACCAACAATTCCCATATCACCCAAATCCAGACCAACAATTCCCATATCACCCAAATCCAGACCAACAATTCCCATATCACCCAAATCCAGACCAACAATTCCCATATCACCCAAATCCAGACCAACAATTCCCATATCACCCAAATCCAGACCAACAATTCCCATATCACCCAAATCCAGACCAACAATTCCCATATCACCCAAATCCAGACCAACAATTCCCATATCACCCAAATCCAGACCAACAATTCCCATATCACCCAAATCCAGACCAACAATTCCCATATCACCCAAATCCAGACCAACAATTCCCATATCACCCAAATCCAGACCAACAATTCCCATATCACCCAAATCCAGACCAACAATTCCCATATCACCCAAATCCAGACCAACAATTCCCATATCACCCAAATCCAGACCAACAATTCCCATATCACCCAAATCCAGACCAACAATTCCCATATCACCCAAATCCAGACCAACAATTCCCATATCACCCAAATCCAGACCAACAATTCCCATATCACCCAAATCCAGACCAACAATTCCCATATCACCCAAATCCAGACCAACAATTCCCATATCACCCAAATCCAGACCAACAATTCCCATATCACCCAAATCCAGACCAACAATTCCCATATCACCCAAATCCAGACCAACAATTCCCATATCACCCAAATCCAGACCAACAATTCCCATATCACCCAAATCCAGACCAACAATTCCCATATCACCCAAATCCAGACCAACAATTCCCATATCACCCAAATCCAGACCAACAATTCCCATATCACCCAAATCCAGACCAACAATTCCCATATCACCCAAATCCAGACCAACAATTCCCATATCACCCAAATCCAGACCAACAATTCCCATATCACCCAAATCCAGACCAACAATTCCCATATCACCCAAATCCAGACCAACAATTCCCATATCACCCAAATCCAGACCAACAATTCCCATATCACCCAAATCCAGACCAACAATTCCCATATCACCCAAATCCAGACCAACAATTCCCATATCACCCAAATCCAGACCAACAATTCCCATATCACCCAAATCCAGACCAACAATTCCCATATCACCCAAATCCAGACCAACAATTCCCATATCACCCAAATCCAGACCAACAATTCCCATATCACCCAAATCCAGACCAACAATTCCCATATCACCCAAATCCAGACCAACAATTCCCATATCACCCAAATCCAGACCAACAATTCCCATATCACCCAAATCCAGACCAACAATTCCCATATCACCCAAATCCAGACCAACAATTCCCATATCACCCAAATCCAGACCAACAATTCCCATATCACCCAAATCCAGACCAACAATTCCCATATCACCCAAATCCAGACCAACAATTCCCATATCACCCAAATCCAGACCAACAATTCCCATATCACCCAAATCCAGACCAACAATTCCCATATCACCCAAATCCAGACCAACAATTCCCATATCACCCAAATCCAGACCAACAATTCCCATATCACCCAAATCCAGACCAACAATTCCCATATCACCCAAATCCAGACCAACAATTCCCATATCACCCAAATCCAGACCAACAATTCCCATATCACCCAAATCCAGACCAACAATTCCCATATCACCCAAATCCAGACCAACAATTCCCATATCACCCAAATCCAGACCAACAATTCCCATATCACCCAAATCCAGACCAACAATTCCCATATCACCCAAATCCAGACCAACAATTCCCATATCACCCAAATCCAGACCAACAATTCCCATATCACCCAAATCCAGACCAACAATTCCCATATCACCCAAATCCAGACCAACAATTCCCATATCACCCAAATCCAGACCAACAATTCCCATATCACCCAAATCCAGACCAACAATTCCCATATCACCCAAATCCAGACCAACAATTCCCATATCACCCAAATCCAGACCAACAATTCCCATATCACCCAAATCCAGACCAACAATTCCCATATCACCCAAATCCAGACCAACAATTCCCATATCACCCAAATCCAGACCAACAATTCCCATATCACCCAAATCCAGACCAACAATTCCCATATCACCCAAATCCAGACCAACAATTCCCATATCACCCAAATCCAGACCAACAATTCCCATATCACCCAAATCCAGACCAACAATTCCCATATCACCCAAATCCAGACCAACAATTCCCATATCACCCAAATCCAGACCAACAATTCCCATATCACCCAAATCCAGACCAACAATTCCCATATCACCCAAATCCAGACCAACAATTCCCATATCACCCAAATCCAGACCAACAATTCCCATATCACCCAAATCCAGACCAACAATTCCCATATCACCCAAATCCAGACCAACAATTCCCATATCACCCAAATCCAGACCAACAATTCCCATATCACCCAAATCCAGACCAACAATTCCCATATCACCCAAATCCAGACCAACAATTCCCATATCACCCAAATCCAGACCAACAATTCCCATATCACCCAAATCCAGACCAACAATTCCCATATCACCCAAATCCAGACCAACAATTCCCATATCACCCAAATCCAGACCAACAATTCCCATATCACCCAAATCCAGACCAACAATTCCCATATCACCCAAATCCAGACCAACAATTCCCATATCACCCAAATCCAGACCAACAATTCCCATATCACCCAAATCCAGACCAACAATTCCCATATCACCCAAATCCAGACCAACAATTCCCATATCACCCAAATCCAGACCAACAATTCCCATATCACCCAAATCCAGACCAACAATTCCCATATCACCCAAATCCAGACCAACAATTCCCATATCACCCAAATCCAGACCAACAATTCCCATATCACCCAAATCCAGACCAACAATTCCCATATCACCCAAATCCAGACCAACAATTCCCATATCACCCAAATCCAGACCAACAATTCCCATATCACCCAAATCCAGACCAACAATTCCCATATCACCCAAATCCAGACCAACAATTCCCATATCACCCAAATCCAGACCAACAATTCCCATATCACCCAAATCCAGACCAACAATTCCCATATCACCCAAATCCAGACCAACAATTCCCATATCACCCAAATCCAGACCAACAATTCCCATATCACCCAAATCCAGACCAACAATTCCCATATCACCCAAATCCAGACCAACAATTCCCATATCACCCAAATCCAGACCAACAATTCCCATATCACCCAAATCCAGACCAACAATTCCCATATCACCCAAATCCAGACCAACAATTCCCATATCACCCAAATCCAGACCAACAATTCCCATATCACCCAAATCCAGACCAACAATTCCCATATCACCCAAATCCAGACCAACAATTCCCATATCACCCAAATCCAGACCAACAATTCCCATATCACCCAAATCCAGACCAACAATTCCCATATCACCCAAATCCAGACCAACAATTCCCATATCACCCAAATCCAGACCAACAATTCCCATATCACCCAAATCCAGACCAACAATTCCCATATCACCCAAATCCAGACCAACAATTCCCATATCACCCAAATCCAGACCAACAATTCCCATATCACCCAAATCCAGACCAACAATTCCCATATCACCCAAATCCAGACCAACAATTCCCATATCACCCAAATCCAGACCAACAATTCCCATATCACCCAAATCCAGACCAACAATTCCCATATCACCCAAATCCAGACCAACAATTCCCATATCACCCAAATCCAGACCAACAATTCCCATATCACCCAAATCCAGACCAACAATTCCCATATCACCCAAATCCAGACCAACAATTCCCATATCACCCAAATCCAGACCAACAATTCCCATATCACCCAAATCCAGACCAACAATTCCCATATCACCCAAATCCAGACCAACAATTCCCATATCACCCAAATCCAGACCAACAATTCCCATATCACCCAAATCCAGACCAACAATTCCCATATCACCCAAATCCAGACCAACAATTCCCATATCACCCAAATCCAGACCAACAATTCCCATATCACCCAAATCCAGACCAACAATTCCCATATCACCCAAATCCAGACCAACAATTCCCATATCACCCAAATCCAGACCAACAATTCCCATATCACCCAAATCCAGACCAACAATTCCCATATCACCCAAATCCAGACCAACAATTCCCATATCACCCACTCTGCCCTCTCTCCATGGAAATCTTGAATGATTATCGAAAATGCCCAAACACTGCGCGATTTTTCTAACGAAAAACGATAATCATTCAAGGTTCCCATGAAATAAGATAATCGGGGGCCGAGCATTTTTGTAACGTTTTATCGCTATTTAGGATAAAAATCTTTAGAGCGATATTTGGCCCAATCCACGATAATCGCTCTAGTGTGTGGCCAGCTTTAGTGCTGTGAGATACAAGTGCTACTCACTGAGCCACCGTGCTGAGATTATGCAAGAGCTTCTGTGATTTATCTCCGTCTACTGTCTAAAGCTGGGTACACACTGGGGCTTTATCTGCTGATAGTCGTGCACATCACATGATCAGATGACAGTTTCAGCAGATATCTTCTGTATACAGCAGACCCTCCAACATGGCCCATTCCTTTAGGTACAATTCAATCCGCTCCTGAGCTTCCAACTGCCACTCACCTGGTTTAAATGAATGAACTGATATTTAAAAAACGATTTGCCTCTAAAACAAAGGTGGTTACCATAGTAACTAATAGTTGGAAACTGAGAAGCAGAGTATTTTTTGCCTAATGGAATGGGTCATGTTGGAGGGTATGTGTCCAACAATGCTGCGGAAGTGTCTGAATTAGCATCTGATCCTTTGATTTGATTTTTGGGAGCTCCTCATATACAAGCTCCCTGATGCCCGATGTCTGCTTCTTTCTACAGAGTGTTCTGTCAAGTGCTGAACGATCCAGCAGGGAATCGTTTCAGCGTTGACAGTACAAAGATCAGCTGCAGAATCATGACTAATTACATTAACAAAGTTTAATTGTTACAACAAATTCCATTGTGCACCCAGTTTAACCCCTCCCTCCCAGTGCCTTTGGTTCCCGATGAACTAATTGTCATATACAGTTCTCTGGCGCACTAAACTAACTGAAGTAAATGAATGAAAACTATAACTAGTTTACTGAAGCGCTCACAGGGGTTGCAGCTCAGCAGTGCCATCTCTGGTGATTTAGAGGTATAAACTTAGAATTAAGTTAATAGCAAGGGGTAGCGAACAGGAAATGCTGTGCTTCATCTCTCTGTCTAGTGACCGACTTCTTTAGTTCATGATGAACAAATCTAGTTCACTTAAAAGATAAGTTAATTTTGAACTTATTGTATATGAACTACCCATCACTGCGGAAGGCATGTCTTTCACTCACTTTGTGACAAGGAAGCGCTGATTGCCGCCAGGTTTTGGCAGTTTGCTGTGAAAAGACATTGTTCCAGTGACTGCAGTGTCTCCGAAGAGTACAACTGTCACAAGTACGTTTTCTTGAACCCTAACCATCCCCTTCCCACAAACTAACCCTAATCCTGTCCTAAACTTAACCCATCCATCTCCACAGTGTAACCCCCCCTAACCCTAACCATCCCCTTCCTACAACCTAACCCTAATCCTGCCCTAACCTTAACTCATCCATCTCCACAGTCTAACCCCCCCTAAGCCTAACCATCCCCTTCCCACAAACCTAACCCTAATCCTGTCCTAAACTTAACCCATCCATCTCCACAGTCTAAACCCCCCTCCCCTAACTCTAACTTCCCTCCTCCCACAGCCTAACCTTAACCCTCCCCTCTCCGCAGCCTAACCCTGCCCCTCCGCTTACTCTAACCTTCCTCCTCCCACAGCCTAACCTTAACCCTCCCCTCTCCGCAACCTATCCCTACCCCTCCTCTAACTCTAACCTTCCTCCTCCCACAGCCTAACCTTAACCCTCCCCTCTCCACAGCCTAACTCTACCCCTCCCCTTAACCCTCCCCTCTCCGAATCCTAACCTTAACCAGAACGGGCACCTTGTCGCAATAAGACCATTCAGCGTGCCATTTTCACAGCAACGGTTAAGGAAGCTGTAATGATAACTTTCTCTGGAAATATCAAAAAGTCCCACCCATTAGTTCAGGTAGCTCATTTCACAAAATGTTAAGTCCACGGTACTCATGTCACATCATAAACGTGATTTAATTCCGTATAATAAAATTTATTAAGCATAAAATTGACTGCAGGAAATATGATGCGCTCAATCCCCCGACTGTGAGCTGCGGGTCTAGGTAAGGACACCTCACAATCTGTGGCCCTCTCCTGACAACAGACAATAAAACAGCGGAGACAGATTTAGCGGTTGCCTTGCAGATATATTAGCACATTTCAGTAAAAGCGGTCTATACAGCCACAGGGGATTTGTAATTAAGAAAGTCTCATTAATGTTTTGGGTTTTTTAAAATAACAAAAAAACAACAGATTTGTCAATACATTCTGATTAGTGATTTGCATAATCATTGCTTCATTATGCAGAATTTTCTTTCTTTCAACATACATTTATTCCTTTCAGCTAATATATTAATGATGTTACTAGTGACCTCTACTGTCAATAGTGCACGGTGCTTCAGACAATGAGGAAGTCTGAGAAGGCACAGGATGAGCTGAAGGAGCTATGCGCTGTATGATTTCTATCATAGGCAGACAAATATTAGCCTGAGGGGGCAAAGACTCGCACCCGTGTATGGCTGAGGGTGTATATTTTTGCACCTGGGCCCACCACTGTCCCTGTGATTTATTAGGATATTAGGAATTACTGATTCATTTGCCTCACTCACAACCCACGATAGGTTTTGCCCTTGGGGTAATTGTGCCTTTGACCTAGATCCAGAGCTACGACCGCTAGCGTATTTGCGCTATCCGGAGTCGTAAAAGCGCTGTTTTGCACATTCCGCGCCCGAAACTCTGAACATACTTACGAGCCTACGATCAACAGCGTAACTACGGACGAAGGGGCGTGGCCAGACATACAACACCGATAATTACACTTCGGAGGCGGGATAAGGCATTTAAATCGTACAGTATGGGCGTGTTTAGGCGCGTAAGTACATGCAGCCATTACGGACGACAGCCGTTATGCTTGGAAAAGTTAAGGTAGGGTTTGGAAAGCGTAAAATGGCAAAAAATACGCACGACCGAGAGGAGTGACTAGTAATTACGAAAGCGTAAATACGCTACGCGTTGAAACGTAGGTCTGGGTCCGGCCCTTTGTCCCCAGCCCAGCGAGCCAAAGCAGAAAAGGCCTTTACATGAATCTCTAAAGTCAAGGATCCGCTATACAATGGCGCAGAAATCTTAAGGTAAAGTCCTGCTATCCTAAGCCCATCGGGGTAGATACTGAACTACGTGTGCCGTACGTTTATTCGCGGAGCGTATTTTCGTGCATGTAAATTCGCTACACTCCCCTCGGCACACCCCTTGCACGGACGTATTTTGTCAAGATATGCTTTCCAAACCCTACCTTAACTTATTCCAACGTAACCGCTGTCATACGCACACGTACGTATGGGCTGAACGAATTTACGCAGCTAAGCACGCCCATACTGTACACTTTAAATACCACCCCCCGCCTACTTCACGTATTTCAGACGTATTTTGGAGTAACGTAAATTTGGCACCCCCACACGTAAGTATTTACGTGACACATACGTGAATGGCCCATACGTTCACAATTACGCTATGTGAATGTGTGTATTTTCTATAGTGCACATGCGTAGTGCGTTCTAAACAGCGATTTTACGTCTCCGCCACGCGTAAATTCGCTTAGAAGCGTTGTTCTGGATCAGGCCCATAGTGAGGGGATTGGCCTCCCCCGCATGGGAGTCAGGTTATAGCGGAAATACGGCTTCGGATCGCCGCTGCCATAGGAGCTCTGAATGCAGCTGAAGTGAAGGTCTGAATTGAGTCCATTGTTATCGGCCTCCAACTGTGACGTTCATATTGCTCTCTCAATAAACCAAAAGATTCAATATTAATTCTTTTTATGGCTAAAAAAAACTTCTTTCTGAAAATATTACAGAACATATTCAACAATATAATTTAATAAATCAGAGCCTTATTCAGAATAAAAGTAATAAAGACATAGGACCGGATCCGGAATTTCTGAATTCTGTCTGCGCACAGCGGGAAGGTCTGCTTACCATGCATGTGGGTGGGCTAGGGAAAGGTAATTGCACAATATAGGCATTTCCAAGCCCTTACATATCATCCACCATTATGTACCTGGGCCCAGATCCAGAACAACGCTTGTGAGCGAATTTACGCGTGGCAGAGACGTAAAATCGCCTTTTGGTAAGTACTGCGCATGTGCACCACAGAAAATACGCTCAATAACGTAGCGTAATTGTGAACGTATGGGCCATTCACGTATGTGTCACGTAAATACTTACGTGTGGGCGTGCCAATTTTACGTGAGTCCAAAATACGTCTGAAATACGCTATGTAGGCGTGGGTTTGTATTTAAAGTGTACAGTATGGGCGTGCTTAGCTGCGTAAATTCGTGTTGCCCATACGTACGTGTGCGGATCACTGCGGTTACGTTGGCAAAAATTAAGGTAGGGTTTGGAAAGCGTATCTTGACAAAATACGTACGTTCAAGGGGTGTGCCAAGGGGAGTGTATAGAAGGTACGCACACGAAAATACGCTACGCGAGTAAACGTACGGCAAACGTAGATTACTCCCTGGTTCTTCCACATGTGGAGACTTAAGGGAGGTTCCTGCATGCGGAGGATGTGCACTCCCCTTGTACGTACACGACTCTGGATCTGAAATCCTGTATGTTGGTGTCTGTACAGCAGAGTTGCTGACTCTCCCAAAATATCCAAGAGCCTCACGAAAATTGGGCATTTCTCCTGGGACACAATGGGCTTGAGGAAGTGAGTTTATGCAAATCATGGCCTCAAGCCCCCTCCCACCCCCCGTGTATTAATACTCTAGATCCTAGTGTTACTAGGGATTGGGCAAACTTGAAGACGTCATTTGTATCATCAAACCCCGTCTCATCCCCAGTAACAGTGGGCCTGATTCAGACTTAAGTGCAGAATCTCTTAGCATATTTTTACGAGCAGATATTCTGCATGCGCCCAGAACCAAAACATACGGACGTCTGACTTAGCGCTGATTCATGCATCGGTACGGGATGAGTAACACATGCACGTAACACATGCAAACAGGCTACTAATGTACAGTATGGGCGTTCCTCTTAAGTTAGGACTGTTTCCCAAGTGTGAGGGCCTTGGGGAAGTATACATAGGTACAGAAAATGATACGGTAGCCTTATACCACTCTTAAGTTGATTTACGTATGGTTTGGTGCTTGCCTATGCATCTTGTGTATATGTTTTTAATGCCATTAGACCTTTAAACGGTATAGAAAACATTTCTATTTACATTGAATAAAATATTTGAAATATTTTAATTTTTTTCTTAAGAAAACATAAAAATAATGTATTCTAAAAAAAGTCGATTACAATGAATTTTCATAAACAATTGTAATAAAGTATATAAATAGCAGTTAGCATATATTACACAGGTAGCTCGTTGCTCCAAGGCACAAGGGATACATTTATAGGGACGGATTCGCACCTAAGAAGTAACAATCTTTAGTAAATGACCACTGCCCATGTATAGTAGGTCCTTTACGCAATCTATGTACCAGTTTGATATGTAGATTTCCTCAGGGTGGTCTTTAAAGACCGTACGGAGTATTTTAGGTAAAAAGAGGCGGTGTAATGCCGCCTCAGGGAGGGTTTGGGTAAAAGTGGGAGGGGTTTAGATTTAGACATTGCATGGATTGTTAAGGTAGCCCTATGACACTCGTAAGTGCAATAAGGTACCTAAAAAAGGGGTCGGTATGGGAGCAGGATGGGTGAGTTAGGTGCGTGTCCGCACCTAACTCACACCGGATCTGTGAATCTGGTCCATAATGTGTCATATTAGCAAAAAAAATCTAAAAATGTATTTAATTTAATAATTTTTACTACGCATGCACAGTAGTAAAAATCGCTAAACACCGGATGTATATTATATACGTCCGGTAGTCTGCATACGGCCCTTATATCCATATATAGAATCATCCACACGTGGCAGTCCCGAGACTGGGGGTGTGGTTTAACTTCATTTTGTAGCATCTCTGAATCTGGGGGTGTGGTTTAACTTCATTTTGTAGCATCTCTGAATCACTCTTATGGGTCTCGTCCATGCGTATATTTATGTATGTCCGCCATTCCGCGCAGACTTTACCCATAAGTCTGCATTTGAATACTCACCCATTCATCTTCGGAAAACACCGCCGTCGCTGGACCAGACCACCGGAGAGGTGAGTAACCCTCTCCAAGGAATTGGTGTTAGGCTGCGCGGGCGGGGGGCAGGTTACTTAGGGTCAGGCAGTGGGGAGAATTAGGGTTAGGCTAAGGGAGTAGGGAAGCCTTACCTTTCAGAGCACCGTGTTCGGTGCTCCGGTGATCGATTACTATGCCTCATCGAGTCATAAGCAATCGATATCCCAGCCAGTTCGGAACTGGCTGTGAGCGAACAGCGCTATCGAAATAGGGCCCCGTGCACTACAAGTGACCCACACCCTGTTGATGGACAGGGGGCAGGGCTTCAGGACACAATTTGCATAAACTGTGTTAATAAGCACCTCCCCCATAACAGCAGCTATTTCTTCCCTACAGAATTTAAGCACAGTTCTGGATCGGGTCCTATATAATTGTTGTAAAAAAAATATACAACTTCTATTTCGTTCCTGTGCATTCTGCAAAATTCGATGCTATTCTTATCACTAAGAACTTTTAAGAAATTACAGCAAATTTATATACTCAAAGTCACTGTGGAAGGTTTGAGGGCAAGTGATTAATTGTATTCCCCCTTCTGCTGCAAATCTACAGGTATGCCTGACTTTATTATAGACAATACATACAATTAATGGGGTTCTGCTGTACTTGAATTCAGATAAAAGGACAGTTTGATTTTAGTGCTTGGATAACAGTTACCTAGAACACTGCTCTGCTTTAAAGATCTGAAACGTGTTGTTCATCTGTCAGTTCTCCATCCAGGGTAGCTGAGGGCTGACAAGCTAAGAAAAAAAAAGATTATTTTTTTTCCCTTCTGCCCTATAGCAGTATTTAATGACCCAAGCCTAGAATCACCAGCAAACTTTTCAAAGTGCTTTAATAAATATATCTCTGCTCAAACTTCCATCAAGTAATCGCTCTGCTTTATGTAAACGGCTAAGAGCTCATACACACAGGTGCTGAAGAACAACTTACTGAAAATGAATACAACCCTGCTCTTTGGTGCTTTCCAAATCTCCCCAATGTAGGGCATTATCCTGAGCAATCATTTCTGTTATATTAGAACACCTGAGAATGCTAAAGTCAGTGGACCAGATTCAGAGACTGAAAAAAGGAGAGGAAAATTTCCCCCTGGGCAAAACCATGTTGTTTTCAGTGGAGGAAAATTTTTATCTATTGCAAACAATGGGCCTGATCCAGAACGACGCTTCGGAGCGAATTTACACGTAAATTTGCCCTTTGGTAAGTACTGCACATGCGCACCATAGAAAATACGCTCCGTAACGTAGCGTAATTGTGAACGTATGGGCCATTCACGTATGTGTTAA
>WWET01000100.1:1040710-1052163 GCA_011038615.1 Limnodynastes dumerilii
AAAAAAAAAAACACGTAAAAACTGGATAAATAACTACAGAAATATATATATTTACCTTAGCATTGTATGAATTACCTCAGCATTAAAACAAAAAAATAACATGTAAATATGAAAAATAATAGTAGAATGATATAATTAACACGGTATTGTATAATCACTTCAGCATTTGAAAAACAAAGAATAAAACAAAACAAAAACACTTAAAAATTGTATTGATAACTACAGAAATATATATATTTACCTCAGCATTATAAAAATCACATGTAAATCTGAAAAATAATATTGCATTATATCATTAACACAGTATTGTATAATCACCTCAGCAAACTCAGTAACTAAACAAAATTACTTAAAACTGGATACATAATTACAGAAATAGTGTATTTACCACAGAAAGGTCTTATATTAACCTAGCATTTTAAAAAAAATCACATGTATAGAAGAAAAATAATTGCAGAATTACATAATTCATATAATACACAGTATTGTATAAATCAGTTTAGAATTGGGGGAAATAGATCACATTGAAACTGTATAAGTGGCTGGCAGGGACTGCTGAAGTGGCCACACATACAGGCAATGTGTATTGACAGCTGTGCAAACTGCATTTATTAGCTATACCCCACAGACGATATATGATTATTGTAATGTATGTAACTTACAGTATAGTCAGTTGTTTTTTTTAAAGTATGTCTGCTTATGTACATTGTTGATTATGATTAAGAACTTTACAGGGTCATGTTGTGACTGGCTTTCATCGCGTTGAGTGGTCGCTGGCCCTTTAAGGTTCTGGCTGTCAGTGCGCGGATCACGCCTGCCAACCAGTCAGTTCTCGCGAGAGGTCAATCACGGCAGCTCCCGGCGCACGTAGCGTAGGAACATGAAGGCAGCGGCGGCCATGTTAATTTAGGCCCTTGTTCAGAGAACGCAGGAAGGAGCCGTTGGAGAAAGGGAGCAACCGGGCGCCCACAATCCACATCCATCCGGCTGGGTATTCACCATGAGCGGCGGGACGCCGTACATCGGCAGCAAGATCAGCCTCATCTCCAAGGCGGAGATCCGATATGAGGGCATCCTGTACACCATCGACACCGAGAACTCCACTGTGGCCCTGGCCAAAGGTATCGCGATAGCGGCGGCGCCTGCGGCCTGTTGGGGGCTCCGGAGATGGGAGTTTGTGTTGACGCGGAATCTTGGAGGGATGGGGGCAGGGGGTGACAGGCGGATATGGTGCCGGACCCGGCTGTCACAACAAATATGGAGATCCCAATGCAGCTTAGCCCTTATGGATCACTTAATACCCCCCCCCTTCCCCGCGAACTTGTATATGTTCTCATAGAGCCGGGGCCTGTCATTTAATATGCACCATATGGAGGAAGGCTGAGCATAATATAGCTATAATATACACACAACGGGGCAGGGGGCCTATGTCCATCATAAACACAACAGGCCGGAGGAGCCTATGCATATAATATACACACATCAGGCCAGGGTAGGGGGCCCTATACATATAATGTACACACACCAGGTAGGGGGCCCTATACATATAATGTACACACACCAGGTAGGGGGCCCTATACATATAATGTACACACACCAGGTAGGGGGGGGGGTACATGTAACGTACACACACCAGGTAGGGGGCCCTATACATGTAACGTACACACACCAGGTAGGGGGCCCTATACATGTAACGTACACACACCAGGTAGGGGGCCCTATACATGTAACGTACACACACCAGGTAGGGGGCCCTATACATGTAACGTACACACACCAGGTAGGGGGCCCTATACATGTAACGTACACACACCAGGTAGGGGGCCCTATACATGTAACGTACACACACCAGGTAGGGGGCCCTATACATGTAACGTACACACACCAGGTAGGGGGCCCTATACATGTAACGTACACACACCAGGTAGGGGGCCCTATACATGTAACGTACACACACCAGGTAGGGGGCCCTATACATGTAACGTACACACACCAGGTAGGGGGCCCTATACATGTAACGTACACACACCAGGTAGGGGGCCCTATACATGTAACGTACACACACCAGGTAGGGGGCCCTATACATGTAACGTACACACACCAGGTAGGGGGCCCTATACATGTAACGTACACACACCAGGTAGGGGGCCCTATACATGTAACGTACACACACCAGGTAGGGGGCCCTATACATGTAACGTACACACACCAGGTAGGGGGCCCTATACATGTAACGTACACACACCAGGTAGGGGGCCCTATACATGTAACGTACACACACCAGGTAGGGGGCCCTATACATGTAACGTACACACACCAGGTAGGGGGCCCTATACATGTAACGTACACACACCAGGTAGGGGGCCCTATACATGTAACGTACACACACCAGGTAACATTTAATGTACACACGCCAGGTAGGGGGGCCCTATACATTTAATGTACACACGCCAGGTAGGGGGCCCCTATACATTTAATGTACACACGCCAGGCAGAATGGGGCCCCTATACATTTAATGTACACACGCCAGGCAGAATGGGGCCCCTATACATATAATGTACACACGCCAGGCAGAAGGGGGCCCCTATACATATAATGTACACACACCAGGCAGAAGCGGGCCCCTATACATATAATGTACACACACCAGGCAGAAGGGGGCCCCTATACATATAATGTACACACACCAGGCATAAAAAAAAAAATATACCAGAGCAATGTAGATAGATATACACGCATGGTAGGGGCCCTATATGTATAATATATACAAGCAGGGGGCCTATACCTATAAAATACACATCGGACTGGAGGAATATATATTATGCATATAAGACGGGGCCTATACCTATAATATACACACAGACTGGGGGCTATAGTTGAATATATGTGGTTGTTATATTGTAATATTCCTATATTCTTATGGTTTCATTGATGCTTGACAGAGTGAGGTCTACAATGTATTAGACACAATATACTAGGAGTTTCAGTACATACCATGTGTATTATATACCCGATAATGCACACACAGTAGTAGCTGGTCATGTAGTTATTTACATTTGAGCTTGAAACTGTGATTTACACTCCTGACCACTTTCCTACAAGTTTTCTGATACAAACCATTGCTGCTTTGGTACCCAGTGGATGACTTGTGTTCACTGTCCTACCACCCCTTGAATTAAATTCACTCATTTATCCTAGTGACTATTGGTGTCCCCCCTCCTTGCCTCTTTATCCTGTCCCTAGGGAATGTGCTGCAGCTTAAGGCCGGTGTCTAAAAGTTTGTCTAAAGTCTAAAAGTTTGTCTAAAGTTTATCAAGTTATGTTATTTTGTGCCCGGTCTTTAGAATTAGGATGATAACGCTGATTGAGACATGTCATCAATTAGATGTCAGGAGTGTTCTTTAAATTTGTTATGAATGTTACAGCTTAAGCTGTAAAATGACACTGGTGGTATTGGCATCACATGACTTCATGATGAATAGTAAATGATGGGGTATCTTCTCTGGAGTGGGGTTCTACAAGCAGCAGTATGACATGGGGACTGCATTACATATGTACAGTTGCATTCATGTTTTTTATCTGATGCAATATTATAGGAAGAAATGGGTATTTACACATTAATATACAATAAAAAAATAGAATACAAGTGTAGTCAATACAAAATGAATAATGGGGCTGATTCAGTGATGCACTTACACCCTTTTTTAGGTGGAATTGTACAGCTCGGCTAAACCATTTTTCAAAGTAAGGGGTGTTAATTAATTAAAAAAAATTAGCATGCAGGGAAAATACATGACTTTTACACATAGAAATAAAATACAGCATAGTTTTATGTTTATTCTGTAAAATAGAGTTGAGCTAAGAAACTTCACCTCCTAATTTTATTTCTGGTTTTACAATTTAAAGCTGCCTCCCCTTGCAATTCAACATTGTATTGCTCAGGTCTACACTTGCACCTAAAAAAAAGATGGAAGTGCAACTCTGAATCAGCCCCATTATGTTTCCGTTGTATTGTAAAGTGCTGTGGTGCATGCAGTTGAAACAATTTAATAGTGATATTGTAGCAACAAAATCCCCTAATTTCTGGCTGCAGAAAACAATGCATTAAAATGCAACACTTTATAGTTAAATTTAGAATTTATAACTTCAAATGTAATACAAAATATGGGGTTTAAATTAAATACACATGATGGAATATTGTTTTCACTTAATGCGCACAAATATAAGCTACTGTCGTCTTTAATTTTATTTTAACTTGTTTTTCAGAAGTTAACTTCTTCAATAGTCCCTCCCTGAAGTAGTACAATATTTTATTAATATGTGATGATTAGTCCTGTCGTGGTGTTCTCACTGCAGTCTTCACATATTGTATCACACTTCAAGTAGGAAGGTTTAAGGGTTTTCTTATAGACTAGTCGAATATTGGTACGTAGCAAAACAATAGTTTCCAATTATCAGCAGAACTTTGTTTACACCACTTGTTTTAAACACATTATACAGCAAATGACTCTAGGTTTATATACAGTTCAAGCTGTACCTACCAGAAAATGATGAAAGGGTGCCTGTACCCCCTCTGTAGCGGGTAAATCCGGGTCCACTCTGTGATATTTGGCTATTATTTTCATCCTGACAAATGGATCCATGCTACACAATTTACTGTAATGGACTCACTGGACCAATTGTTGTATTGTGTGTTGTCGGCTTTACTGTATGCACCATAATTCTGACTCTACAATTTAACCCCTTACATTTGTTGCGAAGACTTGTCTAAATATTCACCTTTGCCTGTTAGGAAGCCTAGCTATGACTTAATACTATTCTTACTATATTTACTTATTTTGCACTAAAGGCCTCAAAACACATTTCTTGTCTGAATGGGAAATACTTTGTAGACACTTTGTGGAGTGTGTTTGGTATAGGTTTCTTCTTGCACACAGGTATTTGGACAGTTTTATGAGAACCTGTGGTGCAGTAAGCAGAGTCCTATAATGTTTGCATCTTTTTAGGTTTTGGTGGTTTTTGCATGTGGCCACTCAGTGTGTTCCCCTCAGCCAGTCCTTAGCAAGCAGTGCTTTATATTTTCTTTTCTCACCTTCTTGTCGACTGAACTGTTGTTTTTCTGGTCCATCACACACAAACATGAACCATTATCTAAACAGTGGAACAAGAATAATATAAAAACATAGCTAAAGTCTTCCATGTGTTTTAGCACAGGGGATCTCAGCCAGTGGTACTTGACCCACTGTCTGGTGGCATTTGGGGTGACTAAGGAGGTAGCAACTGTATTTGTATTTTATCTTCAGATGACAGAGCGCATATTTATTAAAGCATCTTGGGGGCTTAATAACGTATGTAGAAAATGTAATTCAAAATTATTGCAAAAATTAACAGACCCACAAAATTTTTATTCTATTTGTGTGTGTAAGCAGTGGGCTGCATGATATGCAAAGTGATACTTGATCTGGTTTCCTAGTGGGAAACTGAGACTTGCTGTTCTAGCACATACCTCTGTCGTTTTAGTTGCGGATGGATATTTGTAATATTGCTGTTTACAAAATGTGTTTTTACTGGCATCAACTTTTACTTTTTTTGTAACAAAACCTTTTTCTCCTGTCCAGTTCGTTCATTCGGCACAGAGGATCGACCAACGGACCGCCCTATTCCTCCTCGCGATGAAGTGTTTGAGTACATCATATTCCGAGGGAGCGATATCAAGGATCTCACAGTGTGTGAACCCCCCAAACCACAGTGCTCATTACCTCAAGACCCTGCTATAGTCCAGGTGTGTGTACGTTCCTTTTCTCTGGGTGTGATTAGGGGCAGGAGGGTGGTAAGTAAGAGGTGTATTCGTACACAAGGAGATGTGTGTAAATTGGAGGGATGGAGGTTTAAAGTAAATATGCTAAAAATGACTTTACTGAAAGTGTTGTGGATAAGTCGGAGGATAAATAATTAGAAGCATATCCTTTTCCCCGGTTCTACCACTTGCCCATTAAAGGGGTATCTTGAAGTCTTCGGGATAGATTTATTACTAGCGGGTTTGGAAAAGTGGAGATGTTGCCTATAGCAACCAATCAGATTCTAGCTCTCACTTTCTTTTTACATAATGGAGAATGTCAGCTAAAAACTGATTGATTGCTATGGGCAACATCTTTTTTTTAAGACCCGCAGCTTAGTAAATCTGGCCCTTCCTCTGTTACTGTTTCTTGCAGAAACATAAAACTCTGAGTATATTGCACTGTTTGCCTAGCAGACTTCCCATCGTATGCTGATGTTTTGCGGCACTGTCCTATTTATAGCATTAGCGGGTCTCTTAGACCTGGCCTGCATTCACCCTATGGGGTTCTAGTGTTATAAGTACGAATATATCGCAGTATGGTGTGTGTGCAATGGCTAAACCCATTTTTTCAGTGCAGCGTTATGCAAGTGAAGACTATAGATTTTTATGTCTATATGAGAATTAATAAAAAAGGCTATTATCTTTTTAAACGTGGCTTCTGTAAATTTATCCTTTCGAAACTACAGGTTCCAAGAATCCCTGGATGTTATGGCTGGTTGGCACTTGTGGTTATCCTAGAAACAACCTGCCGTGACACTACTGTACGACTATGTCCACGTTCTGGATGATCCTTGTGTGTAATGTTAGGTTTCCTTTTCCAGTCTTCGCTAGGGTCATCTGCATCAACTTCATTCCAGACTGTCAGCTCCTATGCTCCGTTCAGCCGGATGCCGGCGTACAGCCAGTTTAGCTCCAGCCCCCTGGTGCCTCAGCAGTTTGGAGCCGTTGGAGTCGGTATGATGCTTATTTGCTCATTCTGCATCTGCCTTTGTAATAGATAGCGTTTCTGTCTATATACAGGGCAAACTTCCGTATGTTGTTATATAAGGAAAATCTAAACTGTGGTGCCTCTAAGTACACAAAGTCTAATATCGCTTACGTGCCGCAGCTGTGTGAAGGGGGTCTTGTCTACCCTCTTATAAAGTCAAAAAATAGAAACGCTAATGTGATAAAAAGAAAAAATATTCACCACTGTTGCAATAAAAGAAACCAATAAACTGTACAATCAGAACCTTTTAATTTAAAAAAAAAAAAGTATATAATAATACATACACACTAAAGCTTGGCCATTCATTAGAGCGATTATCTCTCCCAGCATGTGGTGGCTGACATTTGGGACGATTTCCCCCTAGGGAAAGGTCCCGATATCGGCGCCACATACAGCAGAGGCTGGGAGCAATAATCTCTGATCGAGATCATGCAACTAGCCTATTGGCTAGCTGCAGTCTCACTCTGATTGGTTGGGTCTCCTGTCAATCCTATTGGCTGACTGAACAAAAAATTACTTCAATGAAATTTTACATACTACGAGAGGTTCTGCAGCGCTGTGTAGAACCTCTCGCACTAAGAGGCTGCACGGCACTGTGCCCAATTTGTGCAGAACCTCACACTCACTACAGCTAGCTCGCAGTAGTGTGTGGCACCTCCACCTCCTGGCTGCAGTTTCCTAGTCTGTCTGACTTGGTCAGACAGACGGGGGATACTACAACGTAGAGGTACGAGGTCCGATAATCTGACTTGCTCACACGCTACAAGATATCGTCCCCTTAGGATATCGAGAATTCCCTTCCATCAGATTATCGTCCCAGAGCCTGAGTTTTTATAAATCCATCTGTGCCACACACTAGAGCGATTTTTGGCCTGATCCACGGTAATTGTAGGACCGGGCCAATAATTGTTTGTGTATGGCCAGCTTAAGACTTGCCGACTCCTAAAAAAAATCAAATGAGCCCATTGGTATATATACTGATATACTTTTATTTCAACCGTGATGAATGTTTTCCCTTTTTATCGTATTGGAGTTTTTTCTCTTGTTCTATAAGGAACACAGATGTAACACACAGAAAGTTAGGCGAAGGCTACATGTAAGCTTTATGTAAAGGCTAGTCTTGATTATAATGTTTGTTACGCTGCTGTCAAAAGGAAAAATAAAAGTCCAGCTCTCTGACAGTCTGCTAGACTGTGGAAACCACTCATTTTATAGCCTAGCTGTGTGGCCAGCAATACGTGACTCATTGCGATGTATTGTCCCTGTGGCTAATCCATACACACGTGCCTTTGTGGCTGTTCGTTAAGTTACAGCAGCCCTAAGCAACCTGTGGTGCTCTATGTTCCGCCAGCTATACAGCCGCTTTCAGAGCGCTATGGAACACCTGACAGAGGTTGCTTACGCCTGCTTTACAGTCACCGGAATAATGAAGGCATTCCTATTTCTTTCTCTCAAAAGCCAGAAACGCCCTGACCTCATTCGGAAAAGAAACGGCAGCTAGTGCTCCGCTACCCCCAAGCAGCACTGTGGTTTCTTCTTATACTGAAGAGACGAGCACTCTGAACCCGCAATTATCCCAAGGTTACTGTCACGTGTAGACCTTTTTTTTTTTTTCTTCTTTCCTTTAAATGAATCATATAGAATAAACGACATCCCACTTTAGTTCTATATAAATGCAGTGAAACATTCTGTGCCCTGTCCCTTATGTCAGTGTCCCCCAACCTTAGTCCTCAGGGACCACTAACAGTGCATGTTTTCCAGGTGTCACTGCTGGAGCACAGGGGTGTTCATTACTAACTGTCCGATTCTAAAAGCTCCACAGGTGCTGCTCATTATATCACTTGTGATTCTGCTCATTATATCACTTGTGATTCTTTAAGGAAACCTAGAAAATATGGACTGTTAGTGGTCCCTGAGGACTGAGGTTGGGGAACGCTGCCTTATGTGTCAAGCTAATTTTCTTGAACAGCCAATCAATTTGCTGGAAAGCTTAGTTTTGCTAGTTCCGTGACAATTGATTTGCTGCCAGGTTCTGGGGATTTGTTCGGCCCACTTAATGGCCGTTTGGACTATCCTTTTAAGTTATTTTATTAGAGCTCAGTGAACATCAAAACGTTCAACATAAAAGTGCTTTTTACCCCCTGCTCCCACTGCTGTGCTGGGATTCACCCAAGTTTGAGCTTGAAGTTTGGAGCCCTGCACAACAGTGGAAATGGAGAATGATGTTTGGGATTGGGGAGATTTTCTTGAGATTTTTAGTTGTTTGTTAACAAAACAATATATGTATTATAAGGAGATAAAAGTGAATGTTTTCCAACTAGTGGCAGTGTTGGCACAGAAATGCATCTTCCTGGATTAGTAATAGGTTTTACTTCTCCTGTCTACAGGACGCTCAAGTCCTCTGCTAGACCCCTTACGGAAGAGTCCAACACTGGAACAGGGAGTCCAGACGGCACCTTCAGTACAGCCGCCTGTAGTAGCAGCAGCAGGTAGGCGAAGCCCAGTACCGTCTAGATCTCTGCCATCCACAAGCCAAAAGACATTGGAGAGTCAAGAGCAAAGAAAACGTGAGTGGCCCTTTTTATATGAGCTAATTTGCTGTTCTATAGCTTGCGTAGACCTTACACCCACTGTTTGTTTTATAGCCGACACACACAGAGCACCAAGGCCTGACATAGACCTTCTCAGGAACGATAAACAGGATCCCAGCAAGAGACAAACAGGTGAGGGAGTGAGAGAGCGCCTTCTCCTTAATGCTTGCAGAATACCTTTACTGTCTAAGATCTAAGCTGATTATTTCCGTCCAGAGCCACAAAACCGTGCTGGATTTTTCCAATGCCTCACATGGAACTTATGTCTGACATCAAATAGTGTTTTTCTAACTTTCCATGCATTGACTGATGCACAGTAGCTACCATGTATTCATCTGTTTTATTAATTCAATATATATATATTTTTTTAGAACTCTTCTTGACGTTTGTCCTTAGTTACCGCCAAAAGTGCAAAATAGAAATCCATACTCTCTCCTCTTTACTGTGTTGCTCTTACTTTATTGGCCGTTTTGTCTGCCCATTTATAAATTGCTTCATCATTTTATTTAATGTTTTGCCCCTTTGTAACAGCAATCTGATACCAGAGTCTGTGGCCATGGACAAGGAATTATTGTGTGGGTTTATTGTTTTATTCTCTTCTAGTTCCAGTTGCGGGACCTCCTCAACCTAGAAGGGGCCGCGGGGGCCATCGGGGGGGCCGTGGAAGATTCAACGTCAGGCGGGACGGTCCTATGAAGTTTGAAAAAGACTTTGACTTTGAAAGCGCAAATGCACAGTTTAACAAAGAAGAAATTGACAGGGAGTTTCACAATAAGTTAAAGCTGAAAGGTGAATATTCATAAAAATAACTCCAAAGCTCAATCCTTTTGGTGGTGCATTTTTTTTATTTTTTATTATTTATTTATGCACCTTTGGGTTGTGTTGGATTTGTGTCTGACTTCCACAAACGCCAGGTGTTAAACAACGGATCTCAGAGAGTATGGAACTTAGTTCCGTATGCCAGGAGATACACCTAGCGCCTCACTTCAGATTCGCCTGCAAGGGGGTTGGGTTTAGGCATGCAGATGATGGAGTGGGCAGCGATATGCACTTCCGCCTGGATCTGTGTTTGGAAAGATGCAGTTCGTGCAGAGAACTTAAAATAGGGTTCTGGACACGTGAGAGAGGGGTCCTTCCCTCTCACATGCTGACTGACAAACCTCGGTGCATATGGAACATGCACAGAGTTCTGGATCGGGCTTCTTGCCACTAACTGCGGTGATCTGTTGCTGACACTTACTAGGTGTGTGTGTGTTTGTATCAGTAGGGGTTTGATTTAAGCCTATTAGTTTTATTCATTGGATCCCAACTGCTTTAACATAGAGCTTATTCTTAATGTAATCTGATCTGGAAAATGCAACAATTCAGGTTTTTTCTAAGTTTTTATGACAGAATCAGCCATAAGGGTTTGTCCTGATAGACACCAATATATAGACTTATTTTTGCTTCCTTTAATGTAATCTTAACTTGTCTTACAATTTGTCAGATGCTTGGTTGCATAGGGAGCGGAATTAGTAGCAGAAAGAGAGAAGTAGTGATGCCCCTTTATAGATCATTGGTACGCCCTCACCTAGAATACTGTGTTCAGTTCTGGAGGCCATATCTCCAGAAAGACATAAATACATTAGAGACTGTGCAAAGAAGAGCAACTAAAATGCTCCATGGCCTTTGTAACAAATCATACCAAGAAAGGCTAGAGGAACTAAACATGTATAGCTTGTTCAGTTCGCCATATCTCCAGAAAGACATAAATACATTAGAGACTGTGCAAAGAAGAGCAACTAAAATGCTCCATGGCCTGTGTAACAAATCATACCAAGAAAGGCTAGAGGAACTAAACTAAACTAGCTTGGAGCAGAGAAGGGAGAGGGGGGACATGATAGCAGCTTTCAAATACATCAAGGGTTGTGACCAGCTAGAGGAGGGAACCATTTTTCAAAAGAAAAGGTGTAATAGAACACGAGGGCATGGATATAAACTGGAGGGTGGTAGATTCAAAGGAAATGTGCGGAAAAATTACTTCACTGAAAGGGT
>WWET01000100.1:1076128-1089174 GCA_011038615.1 Limnodynastes dumerilii
AGGAACACAGCTGAAATGATTTGCAAGAGCTGGGTCAGAACTGGTGAAGGTAGGATGGCCTGCGCTCATGCTTCATCTGAAAGGATTTAAAGCCCTTGTTTGCTTGCTGGGATTGCTGTTGCTGCTGTTGTGCGTAAGCAAACGTGGAGGAGATCCCGGTTGGAGGAGCACAGTCATTGGCTGTGGACCACACTGGCGACTGTAGAATTTGCATTGTATCGTTCCATTGGCTCACAGGGTTTGTCATGTGGTATAAAGAACTACTCTGATTGGGCAGTGTACTGGAAAGAGGGGAAGAGTGCTGCCAGGGAGCTTTAGGTGGCCATGTTTTGGTTTTGTTCTCCTGTAACAAAAAAATAAATAAAATAAGAACAGTTTCATCGCTTTCAAATATGCAACAATTTTACAGGCTTCATGATACAGAAAAAAGATTGTTAAATAATGCATATTTGCTTTAACTTTGTCCAGGGCCGGATTAACAATGTGGCTGATGGAACTACAGCCCTAGGCCTCCGTCTGACAACAGGCCCCCACAAACACTGCAGATCGCAAGGCCTCCTGCTGCAGTATATTAGGATGAATGCCAATGACTGTCCTAACTCATCCAAAGCACATTGTATTCCCCACCTAGAAGATCCTCCGATACCAATGGTCCCAGTGCTACAAGACTCTCCTATTTCCACCTGAAGCAGTATTGTCAATGCCCCTCCCATGTCACATACTGACCAAATAAACACTTTCATTAGGGGGATATCTTTCACCAACACAGTTCAATAAAACAAACATGTAGCAATCTTTAAAAGGAATCCACCCACCCTATATTTCTCCCAAATACACAACATGATTCCAGGGAGGCACTTGCCCTCTACTAACACCTGAAAACTGCTCCTTAAGTATTTAATAATTGGCTATTGGGAATCTGTCTGCATAACCGATCATTACCCATAGTCCTTTGCAAACATTTGCCAGCAGTTAGAAAAAATTAGATGAGGAAAGATAGCACTTCTCTGGATAGAATTTAACCCTCCTCCGACACAAACCTTAGTTGGTGGTAGGGGAGTTATTCTGTTTTAACCCTTCCATGGACAGAGGAATATAATGACCACAGATGGACACACTCATTTTCTTTTTCAATTTCCATACAATGGGCCCGATTCAATTAGCCTCGCATCTGCATTATTTGCGGTGCAAAGCTAATTGTGCACATTTTTTGGGGGGAATTTTTATTCGCAGCTCCTACAGATACGAATAAAAATCAGCTAACGTAACAGACGGGAAAAAGCGTACCGCACTGCTATTGCGGTGAGCAAACGTAATTGAATAGGGCCTTCTATGTTCAATACGACAACTTAATACACAGGTTTTAACTAGATACAAGTGGAGGGAGGAATATTACCTGGTTGATATCATCTACTGTAGAGAGGAGAGGTGGTGATGGCAAAGGATTTGCCTCCTGTTCGCCACTGCTGTGTTTCCTGGTCACAATACATCACGTTAGTGACAAATTCACATATTTACAATTTTTACAGCTTTTATAGCTGTCTGTACATCAAGATGTTGTTGAAATGCAATTCATACATAGTATATACTGTGCGTGCATTAAAGCAAAAGCGAAAGCACTTCTGTGCCTAGGAACATAGGAGAAGGGACTGGACATTTAGGGCTATGCACTAAAATCACAAACTAATCACTAATTCAAATATTTAAAGAAAAAAAATAAGAATACACATTTAAAAACTGGAGCTCCAGAGAAACCAATATTATAAAACCAACCAGGAAAAGATAAAAGTAGTGTCAGAATGGGGCACACAGAGCAGGGTGTAGATAAAAAGTGAAATATAACTTATTTTCAATTCGTTAAAATGTTCATCGAAATTTAAAACTAGATAGAAAAGAAAAGGTTAGAGACAGATTTCAGTCTTTGTCTTCTGTTATTGGATAATATGACACGTTAGCTGTCTCAGGGAGGTGATGACCTGTCCTGACAGTCACACTCTGGGGTCTGGTGTATGCGCATCTCTCATTTTCAGAGAGAACCCTGCAAGCAGTTTCTGTGTAATAAATACCTTTTCTGTTTCACTGCAGCAACAAGGTCAGGACCTGAGAACATAGAGAATAGACTGTCTCCATTAGCAGAAGAGGTCTCGTCACTTGAACTGGCCGAGTCTCCCTGAGCACCTGTCCAGCTGCCGCCTATCCCATCCCTAGAAAACAAGAGGCTTGATTACGCTCTGCATCCAGTGAGTCAATTAATGCACAAAGATTAGAAAAAGGCATATAGGAAGATAAATAAATACAGATGATAGAATACATTTTATATGTGTCACTCGTTTATGTTTTCCTTTAACACAATTTCTATTCACTTTATGGCCTACAGATGGCGCACAATATTGTCAGTTGAATAATTACTTTAGGTCACAGGTTAGTAGAAGTGCCTAGACCATCTCTTACATGGCACCAAGGTGCTTACCAAGGAAAGTATGTCACGGTTTCTGCTCTATGTGACATACCTGGAAGCCCATTACTACAGTGACGTGCCAGCAGAGAAAGGAAGGCGCAGGTGCAAAATAGCTGCTCATTTCCATCTAATAGGGTAGCTACAGAGCTTGGAGAAGAAAGGAGGAATAGGCAGAGTACATTACATGAATTAAAACTCCATCCTGATCCGATACAGCCCATTCATGAAATCCATTTACGTTTTCTGCAGTACGCGACTCTGTTATAACACTTGGTCTAAAACCATCTATATCACATATGAACAAACTCTCAGTGATGAGCCAGGAGGTTAATTTCACTAATAGTACATCACAGTATAAAAAGGTAAAGGTCCAGATACAGGCTTACAAAAAGGGGGCATTTTCCAGATCGCTAGGATTGGAAACCGCTGCTCTCTGCTGTAAGCGGAGGTGTAACCGGTTGCAGTAACTTTTCGTCTGTCTCTTTCAAATATTGGGGGGTTAGGACCATAGAAGGGTTAAGAGGGGGTTAGGGTCATAGAAGGGAGGGTTAGGGTCAGGCTGCAGGTATGGGGGTCTTACTGTTAGGCTATAGAGAATAGAGTATTAGGGAAAGGCTAGGGAGAAGGGAGGGTTAGGGTAATGGAAGGAGGGGGTTAGGGTTAGGGTTAGTTTAGCCACTCACTTTCGAAACACCAAGTTCGGTGCTCTGGGGATCCATTGCTATGCCTCTTCAAGGCATAAGCAATCGATATCCCAGCCAGTCAAACTGGCAGGGAGAGAACGGCCTCTGCTTGTACTTGCTTGGGCCTCGCTTGGCTTTGCTAACGGCTATTACTCAGCACAGCATGCTCTCAAAGTGTTTCTTAGCTAACTCTTTGGGCCAGGTTTACTAAGCTGTGAGTTTGGAAAAGTGGAGATGTTGCCCATAGCAACCAATCAGATTCTAGCTGACATTCTCTAGAACGCATTAGGAAAGTGAGAGCTAGAATCTGATTGGTTGCTATGGGCAACAACAAAAAGAAATAATTAACTCATTGCCCATCCACAGTACTTACAAAACCGGAGATCCGTTGACGACTTCTTAGTGGAGACCATTGTGTAACAGTCTCGTCCATATTGTAAGAAACATGTAACATGCAGCAGTGGAGTCCAGGTGTTGTGAAACTACACATCCCATAATGCTTAGCCCGGTATTGGCTCTCATGCTGGAGCCTGTAGTTTCACAAGAGCTGGAGTGCCCCAGGTTGCCTACGGCTGATGTGCAATAATAAAAGACAGCGTCATAACCTCTATAACTGCTATACAGATCGAATGGAAGTTCCTCGTGGTGCCGTCGCCTGCCCTTACCGCTCGGTGAAGTACTCCGGGAAAGGCCACGTTCTGTGGGGATCGTCGGGATGGGGCCAGTTGCTACGCGTGGTGCTTGGACGACGGACGTGCTGTGCTTGCCGTTTCTGTTGCATAGCTTGATTGACCCCTGCCACGTACCGGGCAAACTCGGGGTCTGAGCCAACTAAAGGAGACGGGGGGAAAAAAAATAAAAAATGAAAAACCATCACACATAACATTCAGCTGCTATCCGGCTCTGCCTCATCCCAATGACTAATCTCTAAAGCCCCGCTGTCTTCTACTTGTGAAAGCAACACAATGAGAGAGTCCGGACGGGCAGTCAGCAGCCTGTAATACTTTTGTTGACGGGATAAACTCCTGAGCGTTAATGCAGCACGCACATTCTCTCAGTGCCTGACCGTCCGCTTTATTTTCACACAACAGAGCAATAGCTCAATCTCTTTGATATCATGACAAAAGCCACGCTGCAAACACACGGACACAGGGAACTCGCTATACAAATCCATCTCTCTCTCTATATTGTACTGTACAGGCAAAATAGAACGTAATCATCCCCATATAGCAGGATTACAGCAGATCACCAGAGGCTTGTGTCCATAGAATTAGAAAGTCTTAAAGGATAAACGTTAAATATAGTCCATTATGTACACTAATTACTAGTATCGTCTAAAGAAGTTCAGGCCCTTACTATTTATAACCCACAGAGGGACGGTATTTCCCCATACACAACAGACTTCCTGTTTAAACAGCACTATGGCGTGCCCCCTCAACAAAGCTAATGGAGTGAATGATAGAAGAGGACTATAGCCTTTCCACCAAATACACCTCTCTCCATATAGTTCTGGTCATATTATGGAGGATTATTCCAGTCACCTGTGGATCTTACAGTGTTTGGCTTCAGGGTTACTTACTTTAGCGTTGGCATCTACGTATTCAGTGAATGCACTTCCTGTCTCCGTGTGCAACTTAATATCCCCCACGGGGTTTTGTGGCCCTGTGATGCTCCCATGGGCCTGATCCAGACCTACATTCAGTTGCGTTTTTAGGATGGTCGTTAGCGTAAAAGCGGACGTTTGTACTTCCTGCGTACGCTCGGAGCAGATGTTACGCTACGAAAGTCTGAGCGTATGGGCCTTGAGCGTGCCAGCTTCGTTACTACGCTCCAGGGGGGCGTGCCTGCCATACGAAACTGTACATACGCACCGAGGGCGGGGTGAGCCATTTAAATTGTACAGTATGGGCATGCGAAGCGTCGTAACTACGTAAGGAGCGTTACGATGTCAGCGGCTACGCTTGGAAAAGTTAGGGTAGAGTTTGCTCAGCATAACACGGCAAAAGTAAGTACAAACAGGGGAGGCGCGCTGGCGTAAATACAAGCGTTTCATGATCGTAGGGTCTGGATCAGGCCCCATGTCTCTATCTAGATCTGATCCTCAATTACCCCATCAAAAATCCTTGTACCCCTCTAACATGTCATGGTTCAAATCTGGGTCCACACTTATGCAATTATCCTGCAGATCATGATCGGAGGTACACTGGCGAAAATACGCTACGCACACAAGCGTTTCATGATCGTAGGTCTGGATCAGGCCCCATGTCTCTATTACCCCATCAAAAATTCCTTGTACCCCTCTAACATGTCATGGTTCAAATCTGGGTCCACACTTATGCAATTATCCTGCAGATCATGACAGCAGACCATTTGGAATGATATTTCATGAGTGTGTATGCTCCAATGATCAAGATGTTCGAGGACAACAAAGGTCGGCATCTGATGATTTGGTCTTATGAAAGCCCTAAATATGACAATCCTTTCTGTCAGACTCCTGTGCAGCGTAAGCAGATGTATGCGGGGTCACGATTGTTTCAGCAGATGGGTTAGGAGAGATGAAGATCTCAGGTCTGCTGGTAAATTGGTATAGTGTGTACATGTGACACAGGATCCTCATCAGGAGTTGCAAATGTGTGGTTGGATAGACGAGTACCCAGATAAAGGCACAAATGCAAACAATGAATTTTCTTCATGCTGGTCAGAGGACTAAAGCTGGCCATACACTCGAGCGATTATCGGGCTGATCCTTCAATTATCGCGTAAGGCCCCTAATAAGCACGCAAGTGTATGGTAACGATTTTTCGAACGAGAATCCAATAATCGTCCAAAAAGGGCTTTTGAACGATTATTTGATCTTTTGATATGTTTGATTTAAAACGATAAAGAGCAGTAGATTTTTGGAAAAATCGCATAGCATATGGCCATTTCACGATAATTGTTAGATCTTCGGCGATAAATTTAAGGTGAAGTAGAGGCGTGCTTATGCAAATGAGCTGGGACATTTCATGCAGCGCCTGTGTTAAAACACCTGCTTATATATATGCAGGTGCATCCTTGTGCATCAAGAGCTGTGGCACATGGATTTGTTGCTGTGAACTATATTATCAACTGTGACATTTCATGCAGCGCCTGTGTTGAAACACGGTGAAGATTCCAAGACCTTTCGTATTTGCATCCATCACGGCAGCAAAGAACAAAGAGCTAGCTAGAACAGGAAGTTATATTTATACTTCCGATCGTCTACGTCAGTCAAAGCCACATGGTAACGACTGCCCTTTATGTAAATTTGTAAAGAAAATCCGACGATAAAATAAAAATTGTCGTACTGCGTATGGGCAAAAGCGATATTTTGCACCCGACAAAAGAAGACCAAAAATCTGCCTTTTTAAAAACTTTCGAACGATTATTGTATGCAACAAATGTGATGTATAGTGCCGATATTATTTGGGACTGTAGAGGAAAAAATCGGCAAGATTATCGCTGAAATCATTTGATTTTCGAGTACGGCCAGCTTAAGGCTTCCAGCAAGCATTATCCCCTGACCACTGACCTAAGAGGGGTTCATTTTACATCTATCTACCAAGTAGGAAGCATTTAGGAACACCTTATTTATATTAATGGGGATATTAATAGGATGCATTGCCTGGATATTTTTAACAAGCTTACAAACCCACAAAAAGTAGCATAACAGATGTCAGAAGTGCATGACTAATAATCAGGCCGAGAGGCTTTCAATCACTTATAGTTTCACAAAAGAAAAAAAAAATCAATCCAATCCTTTTGACTAAAGCTTTTCAGATCATTTCACAACGGATCTAGACCACAGAAGCCACCAATCACAGGGCCACGGCTGCCTTATCCATCACAAAGAGAAGTCTATACAGTCAGCTCTCTTCTCAACTTGAGAGGACAATGAAACGATAATATTGGAAGTGAAAGGATGTTGTGGGAGAGTACATTTCTAGCTTAAACAGTGATTGTAGCTTCCACTGTGACATTTTACATAAGAGTCTCTCCTAAAACAAAACTGTATAATGCCTGTACAGATGATTATTTAAGTTAATATATCGTCATTATGAACGGTAATGTTAAGGTGAAAATAATGTAACAATGGAATAAGTCTTAATGACCAGGGGCGTTATATTTTTTTCTTATTTACGGACAAGGCTCCAAAGGCCAAATTTACTAAGCAGCGGAAAAGGAAAAGTGGAAATGTTGCCAACAGCGACCAATCAGATTTTAGCTCTCACTTTCCCATTACATATTAGAAAATGTCAGCTAGAATCTGATTGGTTGCTATGAGCAACATCACCACTTTTTCATTCCCGCAGCTCCAAGACTCAAAAACATGTGCCTTTTACTCTAGCACAGGCTGGGCCTGTGACTCTCCAGGTGTTCTGGAACTACAACTCCCAGCATGCTTTGTTAGGTGTCCGTCATGTTAGAGCATGCTGGGACTCGTAGTTTCTCAATACACGGAGAGCAACAGGTTGGCCGGGCCTGTTCGGTCATGGTGTGGTCTCTGCCGCTATACAGCCTCTCAACCCATTCATCTTGGAAATCTCACCTGCAGGATCAAAAGGCAAAATATCTCCCAACATCCCAAATACGCCGTCACTTTGGTCACGGTTTGGCCAGGTGTTGTTTCGAGGTCCTTGAGATTTTTGTCCCAGCATTTCGGACATCATGTTGTCCATGAAACTGCTGACAAGCCCCATGCTGTACAAGTCCGAGCTTAGATCAGACACCCCCTGGCTGCTCCACTGGCTCATTTGTCCGAGAGAAGACAAGCCGCCGCCGACCGCTTGGGTGGGCGGCTGAGTGGAGCTATTTAACCACTTCCCTGGCGCATGCTGCGTAGGCGGTTGCTGCGGCGGTGGCGGCTGTTGTTGCTGCTGCTGCTGCGGACCGATTGGCTGAAACAAGTGCTGATAATACTGCAACTGTTGCTTCTGTGACAGCTGCAGCGGTGGTGGCTGTTGTAACAATCCCTGCGGCGGCTGCTGTTGCTGCTGAGTTGGCGGTGGATGCAGGGGAGTGTGTATCACCGGCTGTGACGACGGCTTCACAGTCCCTTGTTTTTGCTCCGGGGCTACAGAAGATGTAGTGGAGTTTCTCCTCTTGCCCGCAGGCGAGGTCTGCTGAGATTTGCCCATGTTAAACCCAGAGAGAAAATCTATGACGTCCTGCATTTCCTGATCAGAAGGCAAGTTCATTCCTTTGTCGTCCTTTAGGTCTTCTCCTTTGAACAAGTCCTCCCGGCGGTCCACCAGAAAGCCGTTGACCAGCTGACTGCTTGTGCTGTGGGTGGAATGAGAGTTGTCCGTGGACCTGGAGAAGCTTCCTATGGTCAGCATGCTCTGAAGCTTGGAGTCCGTGGCGTTGGGGTGTTTAAGCTTCTCTTCAGAGTTACTGGAGGTTAAGACGTGTTTGGAAGGTGTCTGAGGAACGGAGTAGCTCCCGCTGTGCCCAGAGCCACTGCACGACACCTTCTTGGTGAACCTTGAAGTCAGTTTGGAGAAGGTCTTTTGTAGCCCACCAGCTGACTTGCCGCCGTTCCCGTGCGGGAGGTCGATCTGGTTCCCGAACTCGGAGATTTCCCTCTGGAGCTGGATCTGTATGATTGGCAACGCTTGTTCCCTGCAATGGGAGATATACATGGGTATAGTGCATTAGTGTCTCATTGTCTGGAGGTATACAGTCTCCTGTATATAAAACACCCTATTCTAATAGGTCAGCCAGTCAGGGATGCTGCTAGGCCTCTAGACACCCAAGGTACAGCTTCAGTCCACTGTCCCTTCCATCTACCAGTCACTCCCTTTACCTGCACTGCTTTAAAGGAACGGTGAAATACTATGCAGGAGCCACCGCTCAGCCGAATTCCTATGGGCGTGCTTACTTTACCTGCTTAGCTTCCACGTACCTGACAATTGGCTAAGCATTTATGTAGGCGCCGCTGCAAGGAATCTGCTGAGCCTTAGCTCCAGAACACGCATGTCACCGCTGGGGGTTTAGCTGAGCGGCGGTGACTTTTGTGTTTCGCAGAAGCTGGCAGCATTAGGGTCCCTGAGTACCTGCCTGATAATAACACACATCCCCCCTCCCCACCACCTGGATCTGCCCTCTACGCAGAGCTTTGTACAAGTTAATGAAGGCAATTACTTTTTTTCATACTATTTGTTGTCAATTAAATATAAAACAATAAAAAAGACAACACAGGAGATAAGCTGTTCTAGATGAAGACGGACTACGCATAGTACGTTGAACATTTTAATATGGCTTCTGTACTGGACATTTATACAAGGCAGATCTTTGGAGAAGATAACAGGAAAACACGCACCGGCCTTCTTTCCAGCGGGTGACATCAAACACTGCTGTATACAGCACATCTACCAGCCCCAAGGTCTTCTCTGGGTCTAGACTTCTCTGCAGTAGGGACATGGTAGCCGGGTCCTCCTTCAAACACCTGCAGAAGATAGATACCAGACGACATGAAACACCAAGCCCTGGAGAAAAGCTGCACCAGGAGAGGGAAGATCCCATTAACGAGACAGGTTTACAAGAGATACCACTAAGAATTGGGCACAGAAAAATGAATGTGTCGTGACACTTTATTCCTTCCTAGGTGGTAATGCTTCTGCTGGAATCTACCTTGCAACAGCATAAAGCCTACATATCATACGAAATGGACACAGAGTATAAAAATAAGATGAATTCATGCTGAATTGCAGGGGAGGTAAACAGTATTGGAGTTTAGAGGTGATGTTTCCTAGAACAAGTCCCTTTATAAATCATTGATACGCCCTCACCTAGAATACTGTGTTCAGTGCTGGAGGCCATATCTCCAGAAAGACATAAATACATTAGAGACTGTGCAAAGAAGAGCAACTAAAATGGTCCATGGCCTTTAGAGACTGTGCAAAGAAGAGCAACTAAAATGGTCCATGGCCTTTGTAACAAATCATACCAAGAAAGGCTAGAGGAACTAAACATGTATAGCTTGGAGCAGAGAAGGGAGAGGGGGGACATGATAGCAGCTTTCACATATATCAAGGGTTGTGACCAGCTAGAGGAGGGGGCATTTTTCAAAAGAAAAGGTGTAATAGAACACGAGGACATGGATACAAACTGGAGGGTGGTAGATTCAAAGGTAAGGTGCAGAAAAATGACTTCACTGAAAGGGTGATAGATAAGTGGAATATTCTCCCATCTGAGGGGGTAGAGGTAACACAGTAGAACAGTGTAAACATGCTGGGGATAAATATAAGGATATCCTGAATCTTAAATTAAATTGAGGGTAAATAGGGTCTAGGGTCAGTATAGTAAACAAATAAACAACTGGGCAGACTGGATGGGCCATGTGGCTCTTATCTGCCGTCACTTTCTATGTTTCTAAGTCTGAACAGCAGGGTAATAGTAAAGATCATCAGATCAGTGTGCAATAAGCAGAGTATTCTCCCTGCATGCACAGGATAAAGTGTATTTGGCTACGCCAACACCCGATTCCTCTTATTTTCAAGCTCTGGATCCAGAACACAATATGTACCTGGAGGCGTAAAAGTAATAGAATCCCAAACTTTTCCCTTCCCTCCAGTCTGAGATCCCCAATTAGAAAAACAAAATTAGAAGCCACCAAACCAAAGTGTTATTTAATAGAAGTAGTGGTCTCATTGAGCCTCCCATACAACGACATAAAGCTTCAGGAGGTTTTCTTCTCTGTTCCAGCGATAACTGATACACAGAGAGTTCATTTACCATGTGGATGGGACTTGGACAATCACTCTGGCTCCTTCCAGACTGATCTGTGGGGCGTAGGCTTCTTTATTCTCAATCTGTGCTGTATCAACGACCACCTAATAAATGATAAAATGACACTTTAACAAATACCTCTTAGCAGACTTCTATAATATTACATTACCCGAACAAGAATTTCAAAACATAACACAGAAAAAAATAAGTATATACACACACACACACACACACACACACACATACATACATACACACATACATACATACACACACACACACATACACATACACACACAAACACACACACACACACACACACACACACACACATACATACACACACTGCTTCCGATCATGTTGAGCTTATAAAACACCCTTATAAGATCACAAGTTTGAGCTGACTGCACATCTCCCTGGTCTCTTTCAGCATTTGCGGAAATAGGGACTTTATAAAACAATGTAGCCGGGAACCCAGGCAAGAATCCAGACTGCAAGTTGGTGAGGGATTTAGGTTACAGGGTTAAAAGTTACCGAAACCACAAAGTTAGCAGTGACAACAGCAGCCAAAGCCGTGTTTCTCACACCCAGCCTGGTGGAGGGGGAACAGTTTCCTGCCCATGTCAGGGAGGACTATTGTGTGACAGGTGTTTCCTCCATTTAATCGCTAGAGAACGATACCGGTACACAAAGTCCAATGACATCATAACCCGGGAACAGCCTAAACCCCCCTCATCTGCTGCTGTATACCTTTTATACAGCCAATGAATAAAACAAAGTGCGATCTCATTCTTGCTTCAGGAGTAAACAAGGTCCTGGCATTCATTACTGCATAAAGCTGTGTAGGCTGCAGACATCTCTTTCTTTTATCAGCTAGCAAGTAAGGACAAGCTGTGGCGGGTGTGCCTGGGAAAGCGGCTGCTTTGTGATGGGCAGAGACACAAAGGCCGATCCTGAGACTAACGCTCAGAGGGTGTAAAACGCTCCACTGGATTGTTGCAATCTAGGTCGTCCTTGTCCCCATAACACACCTTTCCTGGGAGAATCACTCTCAGCGAGAGTCAATGAGGACACGTCCAGGAAGGTCGCATGGAGGGGTAGGTCTAATTAGCCACACCAACATAGGTGACCATCCACTGAGCAAAGGATGGTCCCCGCACTAATGTGAGGTTTGGTAATTACCCTTATGGACCTTCCAGATCACAACATGTACAAGGATCGATCAAGATCTTTTCAGGTCTCCTCAGAGAATCACGGGTGAGAATTACTGGTATCTGTGGCTCTATAAAAATGTCACACGTGCTCCAACAAGGAGACCTGGAATACATGCACCACTTGCAAGGAAGGATACAATATAAATACACTAAAAATGTTATCTGGTCAGGATGGCATAATAAGTGGTAAGTTAATTAAACAAATACAAAATACAGGATACAATATAATGCCCTACGAGAGCCTATGTAAGAGGGGGGTCTAATCGTACAGTAAGGGCCATCCACATGTAAATAGAATATTAAGGTAGGATCCTGCGCTCGTAACTCCATAAGTTGGTGTGGCCTCCACTCACCCATACGGCAGCGAGGCTGCTGGGATCTGGCACAGAATCTCTGCTGCAGCTAATCTTGGGGCTCTGAGGCTGCACCTCTCCATTTATATATACACTTGCACACATTTCATATATTGAATTAGAAGCGCGGCCTGTGTTTTCTTAATGTTACGGTTACTAGTTTTACTTTGGGAGACTGACCCCTCCCCAATATGGCTGCTGCACACTATTCAAATGGCAGAGTGTTTTACTACAGAGCTCCTGAGTACACATATAGCAGATGGATACGGACTCACCTACAGGAGGTGCCTTGACGCTGGGCATGCGAGATAACCCAATATAGCTATATTGTGACCTAAACCTCCTTTATACGTATGTGCTGACACATAGTGCTATATATAACATGTTTGGAGCGCCGGACCTGTCTTTTGATCCTTGTAGTCACACAGTGGTCACTTTGGTCCTTGGCTGCACCTCTTCTCTTGACCTAAACCTATACGTATGTGCTGACACATAGTGCTATATATAACGTGTTTGGAGCGCCGGACCTGTCTTTTGATCCTTGTAGTTACACAGTGGTCACTTTGGTCCTTGGCTGCACCTCACCTCT
>WWET01000100.1:1113479-1126650 GCA_011038615.1 Limnodynastes dumerilii
CGCACAAGGGGTAAAGAGCTATCAGCAGTAGCAGCGTAATGATTGTTGCTGGTGTGAACACGCTCACATTCTGTGGCTATGATGGTTGGTTTACTTCCTGGCAATTAAGTCTGCACTGTCTTGCTCCAAAATCAGTCAATGAGCTTTAACAGACATACAAACAAAAAAATAAAAAAAAGACACAATCAGGTTATTTTCACAGCAAAATGGGGAAAAAAAAGTGACAAACCACTAAGATAAAGTCTAGTCAAACATGGGTCTGTGCGGTCACAATATTCCCCACAAACAGGAAAGACAAGAACGACGATACGGGTCAGACTACTATTTCGTCTTTGTTCCTGGATGCCCTCATAAATAACTTGATATATATATAGACTAATGTTTACTAAGAAGTAATATTGGAGATGGTGGTGCCCACAGGAACCAAATATTAACATCCCAGGAACCAATCATTTCTCAATTCTGCTTTACAACATGGCGGCTAGAAGCCAATGAAGAGGAAGATGCAATGGCCAATCCTCACCTTTTCCTGTAATAAATCACCCTTATTTACGATAACCGCTATTTGGACTCTTATATCTGCAAAAGTGAAACAGAACAGGCAACACAAGGCTATGCTGGTTAAAGCCAACTAAACCGGTTGGCTGTTAGGCACTTGGGGCCGTATTCAGAGAACCGCATTTTCTCTGATTCACGTGCGTATTTTTAAGTACATTTAAACTGAGCATGTGTAGTAACATTTATACGCAGTTAACTTACACTATACACGCGGAAGTGCCTAGCGGACGGACTTGTGAATCGGACATGCGAAATTCCGCACGTAACTCCCACGGAAAAAATACGCACGGAGGAATTTACATAGAAATGGGCGGGGGGGGGCATTTGGGCGGAAACGGATGCAGAAAGTTAGGGCTTGTCTATGGAGGCGGAAGTCTCCGTCGGCACAAACCCACAGTCCATACAACGTCTGACCGGTCATGCTTTAATACATTACTTAGTGCTGATGGCAGAAGCTTTCAGCTGTCCTCCATAAACACAGGGGGTGCAGCTGGCACAGAGCCAGCGTCTCCTCTGGGCCCTATATCAAACACATCCACTGCACTTATGGTAGTGACGTCGCTGCAAACCACCAATGTATTAGAGAGGCTTTATCAGAAGAGAGACGGATGGACGATGGTAAAAACAAGCAACAGAAGATAAACCTACTGCAGGCTTATAGCAGAAGACTTGGTGCCACCTCATAACGGGAAAATAGGATGTATTAAGAGTACAGCGCATTAAACAGTGTGACTGGCAATGTTCCTGCATAATCCACTGTAACCTGGAAGATTAGGACACTCGTTACTTGCTCTTCTGCTACTGAAACCTCTCTCTGGGGAGATGAAATATTTAATTCTGAATAGATTACTTTTACAAAAGGTGCCGAGGTCCAGATCAGCCATAATGTATTCCGCTGAAGCTGCACGCAAAACCAGTATTACCGCAAGAGACGCCTTTTAGGATTCGATCAGTGTCGTTAATGAAATGCAAATCTCTCGCCGTGAAACACCTCTTAGCTCAAAGCGGCGGCAGGAAACACTCAGGAAAGATAAACACTGCGCATTCCAGGACGACAGTTTATAAAGACATTGTGCTATTTAAACAGGATGCTGCCTTCTCTTTCACTTACAGGTAAACAGAAGCTATAGGTCAGACCCCAGCTACAGTTGTCAAGCTGCCACATCTAAGCTGCTTGTGTAAAGCTAGATGTACACACCGATACCATTTACCTGCAAGGGCTGTGACCTTAATCCCCCATAACCCTCTGCTCAGAGAAATTTTTGAGTAGACATGTCCCCAAAGGCCAGGAAGTAGATGCACCATCACTGGACGGAGGGCCAGCAAAGTGTACATTTGAAACAATGATGTTTTGTTTTTTTTAAATAAGATCATACGACGTACTTTGCACTTTGAAGCATGATCGTGGCAGCGTCTACACTAAAAAGATTGTTTCATATACATTTATGGTGTGAACTGCACAATAAAATCAGCCAAAAAGGATGTAGCATGTTCCAAGCTTCCGATGGCATTACATCTAAAGCTGGCCACACACTAGAATGATAATCGTGCCGATTTAGCAATTATCGTGGATTGGCCGAATTATCGCTCTAGTGTGTGGTGCCGATAATTGACAGAAACGGGCGATTACCTAAAAAAAATGGCTGCCGTCAGATAATCTGGTCGGCTGGTTTGCAATAAAAATTTATCGGTTATCGCCAGCAAAATCGTGCAGTGTGTGGGCATTGCAGATAATCGTGCTGCAGAACCCCACACACTGACAGGCTGCAGCGCTATGCCCTCTCTCCCTGTCTGGCTATACAGCACTGTATAGCCAGACACAGGGAGAGAGGACAGAGCGCTTGCAGCCTGTCACAGTTAAAGCTGGGTCTCCTGTCAAGATTGATCCAGACCTACGCCGATGCGCTGTGCTTACTAAAGCACAGCGTATCAGCGTTACTTCCCCCGACACTCCCTCTGTGCGGGCGTATGGCCCCTTCCTTACGCTGGCTGAAGGCTACCCTAACTTCAGCCGGCGTAAGGAAGAGGCCATACACTCGCACAGGAGCGTATGGCCTCTTAGCCCGCCCTCCTACCCTCATTTAACTACCTCCCCCCGCCCCCCCACACTAACCTTAACGTAGGGACGCTGGTAGCGCTGTATAGCCAGACATAGGGAGAGAGGACAGAGTGCTTGCAACCTGTCAGTGTGAAAGCTGGGTCTCCTGTCAAGATTGACAGGAGACCCAGCCAATCAGGAGAGACTGCAGCCAGCCGGCTCTCCAGCAGAGATTATCGCTCCCAGCCTGTGGCAGTGTATGGTGCCGATATCGGGACCTTTCCCCAGGGGGAAATCGTCCCGTTTATCGGCAGCCACATGCTGGGAGCGATAATCGCTCTAGTGTGTGGCCAGCTTAATACATTTCTCTCATTTGAGTGTGGATTGTGGGTACAATGCTGTTTTTCAAATGACCATTGTACAGCAGATTAATGGAGACGGCTGGCAAGTCACTGTCTTCATTCATATATCTGCACTCTCTGTACATTGTATGTTATACAATAATAGCTTGAACACAAGAGAAAACCTTTTTGAGCAACAAAATATTGACATAAGAGGAGTACTAAATGGAAGACAGCAGTTCCAAATGTTATTATATTCTTAGAATATATTAGTCTCAATTTTTCCAAATCGTGAAAAAAAAAAATGCTTTCAGAATTGTTGCAGTTTTGCTGTAAAGAACAATGATGTTTTACTGTATTTGTGGGGGGATAAGGCCTTTAGGGTGTGTATCAAGTGATTCTTCTTTCCGCCTTACGTGCATGTATTTTCAGAATCACAGACGCGTTCCTTGCTCTCTATTTATTCGATGAAATTATTATGTGAACACAAACTGGGGATTTTACCATTCATAAGTGAGTATGTCTGAAGTGCGTTTTACAGAACTTCGTTCCGTACGATAGGGATGACGAGGGGAGGGGCTGTGGGGGCTCCCCTCCTCCCTCCAAGGTGCACGGAAGCATTTCAATTGCACGGTTATGGAGGTATTGGGTATTTATGAGCAGAGCAGCGGAAGAGGCTGCTGATCCGCTTGCGTGACTTATGGCTGCACTATCGCAGTGTAAGCCACACAATAAAACTGATGCACACTTAAGAATCTTCGACTTCTTAGGTAGTAGCTCATTTATACAATCTACGTGCCATTTAGGTACGTAGATTGACAATGTGCGTCTTTAAAGACCGCATGTAGAAGATTAAGCAGGAGGAGGAGCGCCAAGACAGGGAGAGCTATCCTCCGTGCGTAGTGTCCTTAAGTGCCATTAGGTATCTAAAAACGGGAAGGGGGGGTGGGGTTCGGGGTAGGAGGAGGGAGTTAAGTGCGGACAGATCTGCACCCAACTCACTGTGAATACGGTCCAGTATCGGAGTCTGGATCAGGTCCTAATAGAGCAATACAGGAAAAGCGTTAGCCAATAATTCTATTTCCCAGCTGATGGGATAACGCTTCATACACAGTCAGGAGACAGCTCTAGACAGAACACTTGCAGTCTCCTTATGCATGTAAGCTGTTTGGCATCCAAGAATCTGCCTGCCAGCCTGTGTTGGCATGCTACTCACGCCGCTGCCCGCCTTTGCTAGGGCGACAGGATATCCAAAGGAAGCAGCTGAAATGCTGCAGTAGATAACCACCCAATGACTGCAAGTGGAATGAATTCCTATTTCTTGGGTTAATCCCCCTGTAACATGTGAGAGCCCTGTGCAGAAGCCGAGCAGTGAAGGAAGCTCCATGCTGCACACTTTCTCTCTGTCAAGTTTTTGGACAATGTGTATATTCAAGATAATCTTAGAAATCACACTTAGAAAGAGACAAAGAAAGAACGATTTAACAATAATAAGACCCCCGTTAGGCTCCTTTCAAAACCTCTCCACAGAAGACAATATGGTTTCCATGTAATGACATTATACAGTTGGATAACGCTCTTATTATGATGGGATATTTTGTTGAGCGTATTAAACCTCTGGAACAATGTAGAAGGGACTGCGGCTAATCGTATTAAAAGAGATTCCTGGCATGGGAAAGGAATACTTGGGGAATGACAACATGAACAAACATTTGAGGTAGTCACATTAGGAGGCAGTATCAGTGCAGACGTACAACACATTTTCCTGCACAATTGCCTTTAAAAGGCAATTGCCCTAGAGCTCGGAGTGGTTTCGTCCAGAGAACCCGGTTTGGGTGCGAGTGTCAGCAAAGGGAGTGGGAAAACGCGGGGCACCGTTCTTTCCAAAAGGGGCTTAATATTCAAAACGTTATCAACTTCGGAATTCTAGGTTTATTGGTTTTAAATTCAAACTGGTTAAGTCGGATTCTCGCTTTTCAAAACCAACCAAGGTACAAAAACAACTGGGGACAATCCAGAGTGTCCACACACACACACACACACAATCTCACAGGATTCAGACCTGAAAGCAATTTGAGTCCCTTAGTCCATGGACGGTACATCTACAGAGAACCAAGGGTTAAACCACTTGCTAAACTGAAGTCTTATATTTCATTATCATAAACTACGAGTCAACAGTTCACTCAAAAGATGGCAGTGACCCAGGATCATTACAATTAGAACCCAGGAACCTGTGATACCGCCATTGCAGTTAATATGATATAAACACAAGCGTTAGAAGCCGTTTCTATTATAACAAGTCTCTTAAATCCTACAGACTGGTTACATAAGCAGAAGCAGCAAGGCACTGATAAAGAGAGGGGGCATTAAAGCAGACACATCATCTTCCCTTAAAGGATCTGTCCAATTACTGCACATTAAAAACACGAAAAAAGAGCCACTTTATCTTGCCTGTAGCCCTCCTAGGCATTGTTACCCTCCCGTTATTAGAATGCCTCATTAACATTTCAGTTACCTTGCATGAACATTTTGTTCTCTTGTCATTAGCTGAACCAATAAACTAAGGTCAAGATTTACTAAAGGAAAAATGGAGAGGTTGCCCATAGCAACCAGATTCTAGCTGACACATTAGTAATAGGAAAGTAAGGGCTTAAATCTCATTGGTTGCTATGGGCAACATCACCATTTTTCCTTTAGAGGCGTTTTGTAAATCTAGCCCCTACTCTACGAACGTACAGCGGAATTTACAAGGTGGTTCTGTGGCCATGACCCATTTGTTCACTTGGTTGCGAAGATCAGATTGGACCATGTGATCCTATTCAACAATATCCTCCTCCCTTAATCATCCGATTGGCTCAGCTAACTCCCATTAGCGTGACCTAAGCAGCAATCTGGCTATTGTTTGAAGGGCATGCACTCATAGCGCAATCAGTCAACCAAGTGCTCAGTGGTATCAATAGCGACAGGTACACTTTAACATAAACAAATATTAATCTTTACCGAGGAGACAAATACTAATTGCAAACAATGGCCAAAAACAGCATGGTCCGGAAAAGATTCCTCCGACTGCGGTCTGACATGTCCTGTTCTTGTTTAGAGTCTCCATAAACACTAGAAGCCAAACTTAGCATGGTGTACGAGTCCAACCCAAGATATATCTTCTGGAATAAAGAACAGTCACACAGCGTTACTGGCATTTCCTTTGTTAGAGCCGGATCAGTTATACATAGCTCTTGAAAATTAAAATTAGATCCTTTCTTGCCTCTGGCTTCTTCTATTGGAAACTTTATGTAATGAAGTTAAAGAGAGAACTGCAGTCACAGGTAAGATAAATACGGTGATAAAGAACATTGGTGTCAGACACGGAAAAGGCTGTCATACCTTAATCTAAGTCTGTGCATGCAGGGAAACTACAAATCCAAGCATGCTTTTCAAGTATCAGGTAAGCCAAAGCCATTAAGAGAATGCTGGATGGAAATCAGTGCCTGACAAATACCGGTCGCCAGGGCAACCAGAAATGTGGACCTAGCAACCGGATTGCCATGGGGGAACAACCACCTGTTTATCCATGGCCTCTTTCATCCCTTATACACTGGCTGAAACTGCTAGGAAAGAAGCACCCAGAAGCACAATGGTGCCTGTCACTGCAGTTTCAGTGGGCAAGACATTAGTCATGCAGGGTATATTATATATATTTTTATACATTAGGCTATTTTTGACAAGGAATTTTATATGGGCAATTGTGTGTAGGTGTTTTAATGTATCTAGCCTAGAATACTGTCCACTGTAGACAAGCCTGTCTAAAACCCTAAATTCTTGTGAAGGATTCTCCAAAAATTTGTCAAGCCTTGATCTAAATCAAGTTTGTGTGTTTTCACAAGTGTTGTATTGCACGGCAATATTACTGACTTATTTAAACAGAGGTATATTTAATTAGAATACATAAGCATTATATCAGACTATATATAACTGTATTAGGCGATACAATAGATGCATCACCCATCATAAAAGTAAAATAAATACCTCTCCTTTGAGGTCACAGATTTCCACCATTGTAGCATTAAATACCACGAGTTGTAACTTGCCCCCAATGATAGGAAAACACGTGTGGCCAGATTTACTAAGCTTGCCATTTATAGCAACCAATCAAATTCTAGCTCTCGCTTTTCTTTTACATACTAGAGAACGTCAGCTAGAATCTGATTGGTTGCCATGGGCAACATCTCCACTTCTCCAAACCCACAGCTTAGTAAATCTGGCCCGTCGAGTCCTCTATCCCCTGCAACTAAATAGGACAGGACAAGTCAATGTCTTATTTGCTTGTGGTATTGTCCCTGGCAGCAAAAAAAGGGAAAGCCATGCATCTAGTGGGATCCATGATTTTTTCATGTGAGCTAAGGGAGCCTGCTTTTATGCACTTCATGCTGACCAAATGCCAGCCAGGGACACAGACATAAGCACGGCAGAAATTTGTCTATAGAGCAAACCCTCACCTATTGCTGTCAAATCTAGATGGACACAGACAATTGAGACAAGCCATGAGTCTCAGCTGTCGTAACAGGTGACAACGTGGTAACAACAGGCTCTAAAGTATGTGTGACATGCATTGAGGGCTAAGTTAATGCCAGACTCACAGGTACAAGCAACCGCCTGTGCTACTAGCAAGGCCTGACCACAAAACACAGCAGACGCTTCTGTTCATTCATATTTCCACTACTCTGCCGGACTAGGTCACAAAGGGAATAATACACGCAGGCACAATTTATAGGACACTGCTTCCCCTGTCACGTCTGCAGTGCACCCCGGCCAGGCCTGTGGCTCTCCAGGTGTGGTCATAGGTCGCACAATGTCCTGTGCCGGAGAGGACTATAAACAACACCTGGAGGTCCCTTGGCTGACCAGGCCTGGCCACTGGACAAGCAATACTAATATCTCATTGCATTCAGCGCAGAAGCCACAACACTCACTGTACAATTCAGAACAGTACAGGCGTTAATGCGCTGGTTCCAGAAGCGCTGACGTTTATTAATAAAGGGCCGCGATGACGTGAAAGAGCTCACGGTACGCTTTTCCGGTCATTTACGGTAGCAAAAATTCTCCAACTTTTGTGTGCACCTCTTTGGGGCACACATAAAAAATCCCCAAATAAAAATTAGCAAAATTAGCTTCTCATCGCAAATAACGCTCACTGAATCGACCCCAGAGTGTTTCCCACTTGTCGTTCAGTAGGTATCTGGACCAGACTTCCATACTGTTTTACATTGCAACGTGCTTTTGACAACAGGGCGGCTGTGAACGCTAGGGGATATTTAGATTGTAGAGAAGAGGAGCACCTGACACGCCACCTATCGGGTCTTCAGATGCTTCCACAAGTGAAGACGCATCAAAAACTCTGCTCTCGGAAAGTCTCCCCTTGCTCGAATGAAAGGCTGGATCAATCAGAGCATTATTGCTAAAGAACTTAAAATAAAATAACGCCTGACCACAAAACACAGCACAGTATAATGCCCCTGGGGAAAGTTTTGCTTATAAAGACTGAAACGTTGGACTAAGTGGTATTCTAATAGCCTTTTTTTCTCTTCACTTATAAGTTGCACCCAAACATGTGAATTATTTATATTAAAACATTGTTAGCACATGGATAGAAGAATGTGCATGGAAATTTTTTTTTTTTTTTTAAATAAAGACAGGTCTATACATTTCCTGTCATACACGAGCCTTGCGGCAAGGCCTGAAGTCTATGACATGACTCCATCTGTCTGCTACAGATCCCCGGAAAGTATTTGGAGAGCCCGAGTGTTGGAACACAAGGGCTGTACCGTGGAGTCACAAGTCTTTGTACACACTTAAAGAAAACAGACGTTTCACAACTGTCAAGGGGCCAACGAAGGTGGTTGTGTCAGGGGTGTCACATATTTCGGATTATTATTTTTAGAGTTCAGAAATGCAGGAACAAGGCACTAGATAACCCGACATCTGCTAGCAAGCAGCTATGTTCCTTGTATGGAAATATAACCGGTCTGCTGTGCGCAATTTTTTTTTTGTTAACTTTTGTTTTTCCCTGTTTCTACCGTGCCACAGGGAAACAAAGGTTATAAAAGTATATGGAGTTTGTTTGGGTGTTAGCAAATAAGTTTCATTGCTAACATGTCAGAGCCAACAGGAAATGTCTGCATAGAAAATCCTGACCGCCTGCCAATCGCACAAACAAAGCAAAGAAGCCATAAGAAGTATACAAAAACTTCAATGCTGGTGATAGGCAAAATGCGTCACTACAGCTATTGTGAAACTACACGTTCCATGAAGCCAGGTATCAGCTGTTCCTATTCTATCGGAGCATTCTGGGAATTGTAGTTTCACAACACCTGGGTGCCAAAGGTTGCTTATGCAAGATCTATGGGGGTTTTCAGCTCTGATCAGAGTACTTAAATAAGGCTCAGCAGAGCGGTCATCTTGATTTACCGGAGGTGCTACAAACCACTGCATCTGTCAAATGTCCCAGTGATGACCACTTACATATCCTGCACAAGCCATTGCCAATATCAGACAAGGAGTTCACAAATGGCAAAATTGCCACAGAAGGACGATAAATAGAGGAGGGGGATTTAATAGCGGATTTCAAGTATATCAAGGGGTGTAATCAGGTACAGGAGCTGTATTAGAACACAAGGACACGTGTATAGACTGGAGGGTGGTAAGTTTAGAGGAAATGTGCGTAAATATGACTTTACTGAAAAGGTAGTTGATAAACATGCTCGGGATAGCTATAAGAATAGCCTAAATCTCAAACTAAAGCGAGAGTCAAAGAGGGTCTAGGGTAGGTATGGTTTATAAATAAAATATTGGTCAGGCCAAGTGTAAACACAGTCATATTTTATGTTTATATGTTTAATAAGCAAAAGATGCTACTGGTCCTAAATAAATGAATAGTTAAGGTATAAAAGATGGGGAATCGCAGCCTTGGCGTTCGTTCAAGGAACACATTCAGATATGGAAGATCCTGTGATAGAAAGCCCAGAACTTTTGAACAGTGTTTAATGCCCAAGGTCCAGTCAAGGAGTTATGACGGCAGGAAGAGGAGTCACATGTTAACCAAATATAAAGCACTCACTGTCTAGTCATAAGACAAAGGCCAGTCATATATGTTGTATTCCTACAATATATTTTCTCACTAAGCAAATAAAAAAAAAAAAAAAAAAGGATAAAGTGGTCGGTAGATTCTTTTTCCATTAATATTTAACAGAGTAAGACGCTATCAAACTATGGCTGAACAGACAACTTTAAGCCTGGGCTCTTGCAAGCAGCTGTTACTCTACTGAAAGAGACAGCACTGACTGAGCCACAAGTGGTCGAAACACCAGACTTGGCAAAGGATTCTGGGAGCAGACCGACTTTAAGAACAGAGATGGCAAGCATTTCAAAAATGACGGCTATACAGTCCGTCTGGTCTCAGAGCAGTGATGCACTATTTGTTTACAAGCAGATAAGACAGCTGGCTCCGGGGAAATGGTTTTTATGTGACTGTGTGAGCGATCAATGGGATCAGTAAGGAGTCAGCCCTGCTTTGATCCACATACAGTATTCCACGAGGTCAGGTTGTCAGATCGTTTATGTCAGGATGTGATTGGTTCAACCTTTGCTCTAATCAGGGATTTAGCAATTGGGAGCACAAGTCACAAACATCCCTAACAACCAGCCTACACAGGCCAGATGCAAACATTTGTACAGAATTGCAGTTATTTATTATATTATCTGACAAATGTTGTCACATTTTAATTGATGTATTTTTATACACTTGAAGGCCTCCAATAAGTTTTTGATTCAGAGAATATATAAATATATATATATATTTTTTAAGTATGAAAAAATAAAACAATTTGCATTCCTGAACTATTTAGGCCTTGGTATTTGTTTGCACGTTAAAGAAAAACAGAAGAGGTCCAGACACACACACACACACACTCCCACATGTACTGCAATATCCAATACTTTGGAATTTCCACAAAAAAAAAGCATTGCATTGCCTAAATTGCACTGAAACTCCTTTCAACGCAACCAAAACGCTGGTCCTTTTGTTGGCAAAGATGTAAGCTTTGCAAAATATTTGATGTTACGGAGTCTTGGATTGACCTAGCACAGGATCACACGTTTAAAATAGTAACATCGTTGATTAGGTTGAAAAGAATAAAGACTCCAGACCATCAAGTTCAACTTATTATTGATCTCCTGCAATAACTATGTTATAACTGAAACCCTGAACACCCTTTACCGTTAATTTGTCTAACCCTTTCCCAAACACATCAATTGAATCTGCCATCACAACCCTCCATAGCTTGACTGCTCTTACTGTAAAGAAACCCGTTCCTTTCCTCTCTTTAAGCTTAGACGGTGACCCAGTGTTCTGTGTACAATCCTTGGGGTAAAAAGTCCAGAGCAGAATCAGTGTATTTGTAGAAATGACTTAAGATAAACACTTGCTGTTCGATCGTGGAGTGCTATAAAGTGTAATCTGGCGGCTAATAAAAAATGGATGAATCCTGGGTGAGGTGACAGAAACTAGAATGGTAAATACAATGGGCCTGATCCAGACCTACGCCGATGCGCTGTGCTTACTAAAGCACAGCGTATCGGCGTTCACTTACCCGACACTCCCCCTGTGCGGGCGTACTGCCCCTTCCTTACGCCGGCTGAAGGCTACCCTAACTTCAGCTGGCGTAAGGCGCCCACCTACACTAACCTGAACGTAGGGACGCTGGGGGACGTCCCCTCCAGTGTCCCTATGGCGCTGCTACAGACGCCCGATCCACGATCGGGCATTGTCACAGCAATGCTGGGCAACATCTGCCTGGCGCATGCGCAAATCGGCGTTATTCAGGATCAGGCCCAATGTCACCATAGGTAGAGTAAGGAGGAGATAAGGAGTTGCGGATATTCATATATACGCACCTAAGTTTTAAGTCCCTGCCCCATATTCCCCATTCACTTAAAAGTGATGGGCTACCTTAAGTGCCTGGGTGCATTTTCTTAATTACAGAAAACACCCACTGAGATCCCTTTCCCACGCCCTCCACCCCACCCACTCTTCTTAAAAATGGCCCATGACACGCCTCTTCCTTCTTAAATAACTACATGTGGTCTCTAAAGACCGCACACAGTTAAACTCCGTTCTTAGGTCCTACGTAGCATAGTCAGTAGGACCACGCATGTGCCGTAGGTACATTCTTAAATATACAGCTTCTTAGGTGTGAATCCAGTCCCATGAAATGATTAGTGGCTGCATGGCACAAATGCAATTTATCCGTTTACCAGGCAAACAGTGAGGTATTTAAAATAAGCAATCCTGATGGGAAAAAGAAACACTAAAAACACGTGGTCTACAATGTTTGTGCTGTGACACTGTGCAAATGCTCCTAGTCTAAGATTACACTGGAAACCTCTACTTATGTTCAATGCTCAGACAGAAAACTAAATCCAGACTTACAAAATGTGGGTGTTTTTCTGCTCTTTGCCTGCATTTCGCAAATGTGCACGTGGACACGACAGACATTAAACACAGGTCACGATCCAGACTTCCAAGCTGGAAGTCTTTTCCGACAGCGAGGGTGGGGCTAGCGTCCAGCGTGTATGCTAGCCGTAGCCATCTCAGAAATCTTAGTATAGGATCCTGCTATTGCAAGTCACTTGCCCATTATATTTATATTGACCTATCCCCTGCCACGCACAGACGTTTCAATACAGCAGGAAATCCAGTCCCATGAAATGATTAGTGGCTGCATGGTACAAATGCAATTCATCCGTTTACCAGGCAAACAGTGAGGTATTTAAATAAGCAATCCTGATGGGAAAAAGAAACACTAAACACGTGGTCTACAATGTTTGTGCTGTGACACTGTGCAAATGCTCCTAGTCTAGGATTACACTGGAAACCTCTTCTTATGTTCCATGCTCAGACAGAAAACTAAATCCAGACTTACAAAATGTGGGCGTTTTCCTGCTCTTTGCCCGCATTTTGCAAATGTGCACGTGGACACGACAGACATTAAACACAGGTCATGATCCAGACTTCCAAGCTGGAAGTCTTTTCCGACAGCGAGGGTGGGGCTAGCGTCCAGCGTGTATGCTAGCCGTAGCCATCTCAGAAATCTTAGTATAGGATCCTGCTATTGCAAGTCACTTGCCCATTATATTTATATTGACCTATCCCCTGCCACGCACAGACGTTTCAATACAGCAG